>JARFOC010000608.1:90529-102791 GCA_031763485.1 Osmoderma eremita
GACGTGCACTGATGAGGACTAAGTGAGCCCGAAACAGCTGTCTGTACGTGAGGAATGCCTGGAACTATACAATCAGATCTCAGAGGTATATTTATATATTTTTTAAATATATTTTTTATATACTTCACTTTTATAAATAAGGTATCGAAGCTATTGAACATCGCTGGGAAAAGTGTATCGAGTTAAAAGGAGATTATGTTGAGAAAAGAGATATTTTCCCGAATTTCTTTTGTTTTTTCTTTGTTAGGTCGAGTATCTCTGGGACTATCCTCGTAATTTAAATTCCGATAAGTAAAAATCGATATCAATATTTGAAAAAAAAAACAGAACTAACTATGACGGGGCAAGCAGATGTAGTACCAAGCAGAGATTTTTTTATGTTTATGGGTTTCATGCAAGCTTCCCAATTACAATGGAACTAGATTTCGCTTAATTGTTGTTGGTTTTTATTTCTAAATTGTTCTAAATCTTAAGTGATTAACACTAATGACATCAAACCCGGGTAAAATTGGTACCTATAAATACCTCTACTTTTAGGTTCATCTTAATAAAATTTAGTTGTAAGAATTGTAGAGCTATTCACGAGTAAATTTCCACTGAACTTAAAATCCTTAAAGAATCCGTATTCGCTTAATGGTTATACGTGCTCTTAATTCGGGCAAAATATTTAACCTGCGTAATGAAGTTATTAAAATAACTAACAGCTATGTTTGTATTTCAAGCCATGAATGTCAAATAATTACCTTGGCATAAATTACCCAATTTGTTATTCTCCACCGGGCTCTCGTAACCCGGTTTGCATTTGCAGTAGTACCAACCGACCATGTTGACACAGACTGATGAGTCCGAACATCGATGTACGTCAGTGGCGCATTCGTCTAGATCTTTCTCGCAACTCCTGCCCGTGTATCCACTCCTACAGAGGCATTTTCCGGGTTTTATGCAGCTGCCACCGTTCAAGCAGGTCTGATTGCAAACGGCTATAGAAATTTAGTACGTGAAAATTTCATTTTATTATCGGAATAAAATCATTTCTAGTACCTAATCGTTATTTATATTATTTTTTTATAGCTTACGTTTGCAATTGTATCCATTTCCGCTGTATCCTTCCTTGCAGACGCAGTGGTAACTTCCTTGAGTATTTATGCAATTAGCATTGACGTCGCATTTATGTTCACCGGTGCTACACTCGTCTAGTTCGGCACAGTTAAATTTATCCACCCTCTTGTAACCAGGCAAGCATTCGCATTTGTAGGAACCGTTTGTGTTGACGCATTTGGTATTTAAGTGGCAATGATGACCGTTCGGTCCTCCTTCTTCAAGGCATTCGTCTATATCTAGACATAAGAATTAAAAAAATGTATTAAAAATTATCTAGCACAAGAAAATTTAGTTCGATACGTGTTTAATTAAAAAAAATAACGCGTGTTAGTAGTAGCGATTCAATCTTTGATTATAAGCATTGATTTATAAATAATGTACGTTTTATGAATTGCATACCTTTCGTACACACCGTTGCATGTTATTGTAGTAATGTTTGGAATATGTTAATATAAAGCAATTAAATTAATGCATTAATATAATGTACAATTAAAGTATTGTTAAGGTAGATTGCATAGGTATTTTTTCAGATGCATATTAGCAAGTTTTGAGATAATATCTTTCGTTTAAATTATTATTTGTTTCATTTTCTTTACACATTGGCATACCAATTATTGGTACAAGAAATTATAGTTAGTCACTTTTCAAGTAGATTGAACCATTTTGAAAATACAACGATATACCTAAATAGAAAATTTTAGTTCAAACTTTTTATTTATGGACAGATAGATAAATAGATAAAATATTTACTTTTACAATTTTCTATGGAAATAATTATACGGTCTCCCAATGAGATTGCGGAAGCTAAAGATCTAATGCATTCGTTTTCATATTAAATATAAATTATAATAAATATAAAAAAGAAATCAGTTATCTATTACATGACTTGTTTTATGTAAGCTCAAAGATGGGCCACCCACGCACCACTGAATGTTATATTGATAAACCAGATCTCGAGTGTTATATTGTATCGGGTTATTTTAGAATAACTCAAGATATACAAGTTAATATTGCCCAGTTGGAGAAAATATTCGATTTTACTCAAGGTAAAGCAGTATTGATAGCAGTGGATGGAAACTCGAGGTCTACTATGTATATGTGGCACGATTGAATATCGAATTCAAGGGGAAGGGCCTTGGAGGAGTTCATAACATCTAAAGAGCTGTACGTACTAAACGAGGAATGTGACATGTCTACATTTGATAATGGACGAGGAAGAAGTAATATTGATTTAACTATAGTTAGTCGTCATCTACTGAATATTACAACAAATTGGAATATTGCAGACGAAGAAAGCTGTTGGGATCACAGATTATTAAAGTATGAGATAAAGCTTGCAGGACAGTCCGTAACTGATACATTTTATAGGAACAAATTTATAGTTAAACCACCAGAGCCGGCAATTGGCACATCAAATTTGCTTCTGGTTAAAACAGAAAGTACTTCAATTTTGGAGCAGTTCTCCTGGTTTGGTACATGCGAAGGAGTGTATCTCACCCAATCATGTCAAAACCGGAGAATTACTAAAACTTGATCGTAAAAGGGTCAAAGCAATCACTTCTGTGTTTACAGGTCACTGCAAACTTAGGAAACACCTACACAGAATCGGATTATCGGAAGAAACCGAATGCCAACTGTGCATGGAGGATGAAGAAACAGCAAAGCACGTTATGTGCCACTGTCCGGCGGCCACCGGCATCAGGTGATCCATTTTTGGAAGGGATATTACTACCCTAGCTGACCTGCAAAATTTCTCATACAACAAGATTCTGAGCTACCTCAAGGGCTTGGACTTGTTGGATGAACTCTAGGATCCCACCCGCTCCACAATAGGACCAAGCGGCCTAGGTGGAAGGAGCGATCAATGACCCAGCGGATGACATCATTTCCCCAAGTAATCCAAGTAAGTAGTTAAACCATAAATATAGGATATATTTGACAGATGTATTACTGAAGAGTTCTTAAAAGTAATAAATTCAGAAACTGGTGAGAAAGGTGCAGTGGAAATAGATGAAGAAGGAAGAGCAAAATTGAAAGAGGAAAGCGAAATAGAATCGTTTATACAAGGATACAACGTTGCCTTAAATACCGCCTGCTCCAAGTCATTCTACTCCAGTAAAGCTATAGCGAGAAGAAAGTGAGGACTATTTCATGGTGATCACATGAACTGACACATGTGAGAAAGAGCGTCAATGCAGCGCGTAGACGTTATCAGAAAGAGGAAAGGAAAAGGATTTACGTTGAGGAAAAAACAGATATATTCAAGAAATTAAAAGAAGGAAAAGCATGTCTTGGAAGGAATTCTGTAACTTCACAAATAAACAAAATCCATGGAGGAAATTAGCTGCGGGCAAAACAAAACAAATCTTTTTGCTTACCACTGTCAAAGAAAAAAGTTTTACTACAGATACATGTAGTATATTAGAACGAATGATGGAAGAATTCACATCAAATAATAATGAACAAGATGATAATGAATACCACGGGGTATAATAAACTATATAAAAGACCCCACACGTACAGCAGATGATCAGTTATTTACACATGAAGAAATAGAGGATATTTTATTAAACATGAATTCTAAGAAAGCCTCTGGTGAAGACGGTATCACAAATGATATACTGCTCAGAACACACGGAAGATTTCCATTATTTAAAACTGAGATATATAATCAATGTTTGATGAGGGCCCACTTTCCTAAAGAGTGGAGAATATTGATTATCATACCTACAACAAAGGCAGGAAAGGCGAACTCAGATCAACCATTTAAGTTTCGGTCAATAAATTTAATACATGTTGGAGGGAAGGTGCCGGAAAAGTTCTTGATTAATAGAATTATAATATTTTTGTTTTCTAACAATTAGTTGAATAAAAACCAATTTGGATTTACTAAAGGGAAAAGTACAATTGATGCAATTATGGATTTAAATTATTTTATGGAAGTGAGTTTTGAAGAAAAGAAGGTGGTTACTATGATAAGTATTGATGTAAAAGGAGCCTTCAACGCTGTTTGGTGCACAGCAATCATTAAGGCCTTAAAGAACTTTAATTGTCCAAAAAATGACATCAACTATAAAGGATTTCATCCATATAAAAGAAGATAGTATTGAGCCGAAAATCAGGCGGTTATTATGAGCGAAAATATAAGGTATTAATTTGAAAAAAAAAATTTCTTCAATTTTTATCGTGTATAATAACTGTTTTATTATTTAAACTTTAATTATATTATTTAATATATCTTAGTTTAAAATTGATTTACAAAGTATGAAATTCATTTATTTAATTTCTATTTTCTATAGTAGCAAAAAGTAGCAACTGAAATTTATAGGGAGATTTACATAGACTACAGCGATTATGTACGCTAAAGATGAACTTGTTGATAAATAATGTTGATTCATAAAAAAAAAGATGTGGACCACTGTGCCACAGTACCACGGGCGGTGACCCTTGAGGATCGTTTCTTGTCAACAAGGGAAATTGTTTAATTAATCAAAAAATCTCCAAACGATTTGTAGCTCGACGAATTCGATCTTTTGAGCTTAGTTCGTACCGATTGTTTATCTCAACTACACGCCATAAAATTGTGCGGCTACAGTGGTGTAACGAAAGGTTGCACTGGAATGAGGAGTGCAATCGATTTGTCTACAGTAACGAATCTCAAATTTCCTATGGGTTTATGATGGTCGTAAAATGATCAGAAAACACCCGGGAGACAGTTTTCTGTACAACGACAGCTTTTACTTAAGATATGGTATGGAGGTTATCTGCCATGGAAGTAGATTACCTCTAATACTTACTCAAGGAACATTAAATGCGATTCGCTACGCCAATAATGTTTTTGTACCAGTGTTAATACAATATCTTCTACGTCTGGTAAATCCAATTTTTTTATCGAGATAATGCGCGGCCACATAACAGCGAGGGTTACTGTCGAGCTCCTAGATATTGCTAATGTTGATCGCTTACCAAGGCCTTCGGCCACGGACAGAGAATCAATGATTTACAATCACAAATAATGTAGATATTCTTCAACAAAGGATTTTAGAAGCTCGAGATGCATACCACAGGTTACCATTGATTAGCTAATTTCAAGTATGGCTAATCAGCCTGAATGAATTGTTACGATCGTATTTTGCTCAAATTTTCTTCGTTTCTGAATACCAATAAAATAAATGTTTTCTGGAAATTTCAATAAAATATACGAAAGTGGGTGTTCATTTATTTATGACGGCCAGTATATATTTAGCAATTTTCAATTTACAAAAAAAGAGCGGCGTTTAGAACGCTAAAGTTGAAAAGAATTTGCTTTTTTAAAATACGGCACTCACCAAAATAAACAGTAGATACCGAATTCAATTTAATTTAGAATGGCTCACCCATTGTGCATTTATCATATTAGGTCTATTTGTCACTAGTCATATTAATAGTTAAATCCGCCTTGAAAATGGTCCATAGAATGAAGGGAAAGTGTTTGGGACAAGTGTCAGAAGAATATCGACTAATGTTTAACAAAGCAGCCCCTAGTAAAAGTGTAGTGTGTCAAGGAGACATGCTTCACTAGGTTATACAGTTTCCTAAAGTAAGTCTTATACGAATTGCGATAAACTAAATATCAGTAAAGCATGTACCTACATATCATTTGGTGGTTACTCATACAGCATTCAAATTGGACAACGACTGAACGTTGCTGACAAACGTGCACAAGAAGAAATTTACTATGGACGAGTGTTGATCATAGAGTACGAAGATCTGGAACTCTTGAGAAACGTATGGTTTTCGAAGTAAAATCGTATTCACCGCACCGGTTATATCAATCAACAGACAACTTGGTGCCTCGGATTTGAACGCTCAGATGTTAGCGTAGAGACACCAGTCCACAGTGCCCGAATTACAATTTGGTGTTCTGAGATCATTGATTCTGATTTTGTTCAAAACGAGTTGTTGTTAACCAAGAACGTTACCAACAGAACACTGTTTCATCTTTTGTTGGAGAATTAAGGATCTTTTGCCGAGCTCCTATTCTCTGTACAATCGCAAATCAAGTGTACGAGGAATAAGTTTGACAGAACATTTCAAATATTTAAATGATGTAAATGAAAAAATAAATATAATGCTCATCTTCGGTACTGTTTATTTTGGCAAATACTGTATATAGGGTTTCTGAGGTTGAACTGTGTCGTTTTATGAGGACCCTCACACTTAACAAAACACAAAAATACTCCATACTGCATAAATATATACAAACTCAGCGTTACTGTTGAAGATAGTCACTTCGTTTCGAAAATACGTATTCAGTTTGTACGTATTTATGCACTGTGGTGTGTGGTTTTAAGTTTTGTTAATTGAGATAAATAGTAAACTAAACAAAATAAAAAGGTAAAAGGAAAATGAAAATTTAGTGGATCAAAGAGTCTCGACGTTGCGTGGCGAAACGTAATACACTCACAGTAAGTGGCTTCTTCAGGAGAGAGAGAGCCGCTTCAGAAGGTTACGGTAACTCGGCATGTTAATCACGCTAGAAGCGAAAAGCTCATGATGACTTACGTTTATTTTATTTTATATTTATCTATTTGAATTTCTCGCTATATTATTTATCTGAAAATGTCAGGGTTCAATCACGAAAGCCCCCATAATAGAGATTTCTGTCGTGAAAGTCTCCGACAACAATTAATACTGTATACAAGGTGACGCATTAGTGTGGCAAAGTTATCATATAAGATATTAAAAAAAGTTATACACGAACATTGTAGGCAGTCTTACACTTAACATAAAATTATTTTCATATGTACAGGATGTTTCATATCACCAGGGTGAACCAAACTTACGTTTTCTTAAATGGACAGTTCCGGTGGATATTTTGAACTTTTAATATAGACCTATATTGTAAACAGCTGGGCGAATTAATTAAATGTCAATCGTTAATGTATGTTATAAATGTTCCTATTTTGTAGTTGTATTAAACATTGAACTGTCATTTTTCCATGACTAACTTGTTATATTAAAATAATTTCTAAAAGTCTCGCGAATAACTTTGTTGGATATCTCATATGATAACGGATATATCGAGCTCTGCCACACTAATGCGTCACCCTGTATATTACTTTTCAAAATCATTTCATTTACTAATTTCGAAATTTTAGATCGATTGGCATTTTTTTAAAAGGCCTTTGCTACTTTCAAGTTTAGTAACATTTAAGTAGTAGTTTTATTCAAATTTAATGGCTCCAGAATTACAAAAAGTATTAAAACAGTTTTATTTCCGTTTGATATTTTCGTAAGTTTCTCGCTTATCGATATTTTATATGAAAACTGATTTATAAAAGTTTAGCATATGTCAGAAATTTTAAAATCAAATTTACTCATTACTTATAGTAAGTTTTGCAATCATTTCAACAGTGTTGAATTTAAAAATATTATAAGGTAAGTACAATGTATTTCCACAATAATTTCGACATTCTTAATTATAAAAAGAAAATTATACCATAACATTTGTATCCGTCTCCTTGAAAACCCAAATTGCAATGACAAGCATGCGTGGTGAGCAGATTTCGGCATGAGGCGTTAGCATGGCAATAGTTTCCCTTCGAGCAATAGTCCACGCCTGCGGAAGTGTTAGGAACAAAAGAGAAATAGCACAAGTTAGGTTAGTTATTCATTAGTGGGATTAAAGCGTTAATAGACATGTAGTTTAGTTATCATCGAAGTGGTGTAGATTTGATTTCGGCAATGTACCTGGGCAAAATTTACAACATTCTCCTTGGACACTGAACTGGTCCTCTGGAGGACAGGGCAGCGGCGGGCAGATGGTGTTTGGATCTATTTTGGTGCAATGCATGCTTCCGTCGTGACATTGGCACTGCAGGCACTGCTTCATGTTGACCATGTCGCCGTGGTCGTAGAAGGTACCCTTCAAAAGGCAAGTTCCTGTTGACAATACACGTAAATAGTTTTGTCACAGCTTAGCAGATGAAGATTATGGAGAGTTGCAATGACTACAGCCCGAAGCCAGCGATTAGAGGTATAAACGCCATAAATTTATTAGTAGTTTATTGATTAAAAATATAATTAGTATAGAAGCGTTGTAAAGATATTTTTAAGCAAGTCAATTAAGACATTTATTATGGAAAAAATTGGTATCGAAAGCTAAATGAATTTTTAATATACGTAATTTTATTTGAAAGGTAACGTGGATAGTGGATCGAGGAGAGTATACTTTTAGAGTAACGTAAATATTTCATTATCGGTGTATGCGATATAAACAAAATAAACAAATAAATAAAAAGAACAGCTTGTTGCAATAACGAAATAAAAAACGGAAATAATGATAGAAAAAGATATTTAGAAAAAAGGACTCAGGTTATATACAATAAATAAAAAGAGTAAAAAAAGTGAAGAATATGGGTATAAAATAATAGGATAAACTAGTAAAAATAAAAATTCCCTTGCCACCTTGATGAGTGTAGAGGTCCAGATACGTATTTAGGCAACTAAGTTGCCATCCTCAGCAGAATCTACAATGGAAGATAATTTAGTCGTAGCACTCTGGGAGATATGCACCATAGAGAACAGCACTTGAATGTTATTCAAGTGGTAACACTAAGTGTTATTCAAGCGGTTTTCTCTGTGGTGCATAAATCCCCGAGGTGGTACGACTAACATCATCTTCCTTTGTAAATTCTGCTGAGTTCTTCAGTTATCAAGATGGTAAGGGAATTTTTATTTTCAATGATAATACAAGCGAAGAAACGAGGATGGTAAAAAATTGGCGAGAAACTTAAAAAAAAATAACATGGGAAACCAACATTCTTAGAAAATAGAAACAATTAGGGGCTGCAACCTTTAAAAATAAAGAAGGGAGAATATTAACAAAACCAGAAGAGATATTGAACAGATGGAAGGAACCTTTTTCTAGTAGTACTGGATGGACACAAACAAAATATCAAATCAGTAACCAGGAAGAAATGGAAAAGAAGAAGGAAAGGAGACATATTTTAGACATAGACGCAGCTTTAAAGAAAATGGCAAGGAACCATCATCATCAGGAATGATAAAGGAAATGGGAGGAGGAGGACAAGAACAAAAAAATGAAGGAAAAATTAGACGCAATGGAAATGATGTACCTTCGAAGAGCTATGGGAATTACATTAAACGGTCGAATAAGAGAAGACGTAGGAATTAAACTACTAAACAAATTTATAGAAGAAAGACAATTTACTTGATTGGGACATTTGTGTAGGATGAATTCGAATAGACCGGTAAGAGAAGTATATGAAGCACGACCGTTAGGGAATAAAGGAATAGGGCTACCACAAAGAAGTTGGAATATGTTAAGGGAAGTGCTAGCGATTAAGCCCAGGAGCGTGGTCACATGCAAAAATAACACCAATGAATACAAAGAAGTGGAAAGAATTTGTATATTTTTAGTAAATCATCATTAAGCTACACGTTTTAGTTTTTAATATGTAATGAATTGACAGTTATTTCAGAGAGTTTGCAGCGTTTGGTTAAGGTATATTCTAACACATATGTGTGGATTATAACATTAGTTTTAGCCCTACACCGTAAACGTAGAAGGGGCATCGATTATATCATATAAATATTTTATTTTTGCGCCAACCAAACTTACTCAGACATGTCTGACAGCACTCATTCTCCTTCTTGACAGGATTCTTACAGTTGAGGACAGGACACTCCACAGGACGACATTCCACCTTCCCATGCTGTGAAAAGAATTCAGAGAAAAAACAAAATTTCAATCAGCATCACATGTACCCCGATAGGAATTCTTACGTCGCGAACGGCACGAAATTTTAGCGCAATTGCGAACGGTAACGCACTTGAACAATTATTAACGATGATTTCGACGATCTTAATGGTAATGTTTAATATTTTTTACGCAGGTTTAACGAACGGCATTCCACGTACGATATTTAATTGAAAGAGCTTTTGGAGGGCTTTTACAGTGCATATAGAAATTGAATACCTTTAAAAATTCATGTATTTAAATTGGTCAAAACAGTTAACGGATATCCTAAATAATTGATAATAAAAAGTAGTCACTTAATATAACAGTTACAAGCATTTCTATAAAGTGGTGCCAACTTTTGGCACTAGCCAACTTTTCTTGTTTAAACAAGAAATCCAATACACAGATTAACATGTTGATACATGATTCAACGCAATCACTGCTGGATAAAAAGCACGCATCAACATACTTCTGGGTCAGCATCTAAAAGTTTATCGCTGTGATTAGAAATGAAGATTTGCAATTTTGGAGGTCGTCTAAAATGGAAACAGACCCCAATCTGTCAGTGATAGAGGCTTGGAAGGTCATATGTCATTTGAAAAGTGTCGCTGAAGACTTTGGATTGAATTAAAGCGCAATTTCTTGACTTTAATATAGCTTTTTGGAAAATGGAAATCTTCGACGGAGTTATGACCGAAGTCGGCCACTATTAACAACACCAAGAGACGATCTATGCTTGTTGCAGATGGCACGTGGAAATCTCACTCTTTATGCAACCAGCTTCGAAGTGAGTTTACTGTTGCAAATAAATAATAAAAAATGGTTTGCATATTGGGATCAAAATGACTGATAACAGACATATTCTATTTAGGCACAGGCAATAAACCACAATTTACCCAGGAGAGGCCTCAATGTGAGGGTGATGATATAATGGTACGGGTCGAGATAAGCCCAGAGATATCTAGATAAGATTTTCTGATCCATTGCTCTTCCGTATGCTGTAGCAGTGCGAGAACAATTCATTTCTATGAACAATAAAGCTCGACCCCACGACCAAACATCGATTTCATTCAGTTGGTATAGAAATAATGGAGTGGCAAGCTGATAATCCAATCGAACACGCTTGGTATGCTTTGGTATGACGTGTTGCTACTCGAAATATGTCACCAAGAACGCTTTAAGAAGTAGAAATTACTGTCAGCGGGGAATAGGATATGATTCCCCAAAAAATGTTCAACACTGTAATACGCTCCTACCATCAAGATTCCAAGCGTTTTTGACTGTTCGTGAAGATCATACGTGTTATTCGTATCTATTTTTTGTAAGAATTATTGTAATAAAACTTGCAAATTGTCCAAACTTACAAATATTGAAACTAAAATACGGAAATAAAAGGCGTGTGAAATATTCGTTAATTATTTTGAACAGAAGAAGAATGGTTAGTTTGCATATAAAATTGTCAACTTGTTGTGTAAGTTTCAAGTTGTGCCATATTCATGGTGTGAAATGATTTTGTACAAATAATATCTGATAACTTTTATTCTGAAAAACACTATGTTCAGAATAATTTCTATTATTTTTGAAATGTATGGTAAAGTAACAATTACACTGGTTAACAAGTTTTTTTGTCCCAAGCACAAAAATTCCAATATACTTTTGCATGCTGAAATCAATTATGTGTTCAGAATTTCTCCATCACCCTTAGTTTTATGTTCCAGGATGTTCGCTTATCTACCTAAAATATGCATGCATAGATCTGTAATATAAGACAACATGTATTGACGTTATTTCAGTTGTCGGCTAGAGCTCGGTGAATGAACATATACGCTGACGTTGTTAACGTTTTAAAGAGTGTTGCGTTCTGGTGCGTTCAAGCTATTGTAGTGAAACCGCGAACATTTGATCACTTGTAAAAATGCCAAGGAAATGTGTAAACCACCCGCACTCTTTTTGCTACATTTGCGGAGAAATGACATTTAAATATCAAAAGCGGTCTTTCACACCTTTCCTTAAAAAGTGCTATGAGCAGTATTTCCCTATATTTGCTATCTTACGTGTGCAGACTTTTTACGGCATGTGCAAAAGCTAAACGACGTATGCCATTTGCTATTCCTATGATTTCGAGGAAACCACCAGATCATATTACCGATTGCTATTTTTGTCTAACAAATATACCCAAATGGTATGATTTCTAAATCCAAACATACTGTAAAATATCCTAATATTCCATCATCACTGAAACCAGTACCTCACAATCAGGAATTACCTGTGCCTAAACCTCCACGAGACATGACACTAAGCGACGATGAAAGTGCTGATGACGAAGTAAACGAAGAACGTTTTGCAGGCGACAATATGGATTTGGATCCAACATTTCAACCTGATTCGTCTTGTTGTGTGCCGCATCTTCTAAGT
>JARFOC010000608.1:117730-140382 GCA_031763485.1 Osmoderma eremita
TTATTGAGAGTCCCACACAACCAAGTTGCTAACGACTAAGCACTTGGAGTGCTTAAAGCATTTTCCCCTGACAAAAAGAAACATGAAAAAGGACAATTTTTGTAGTTCATAAAAAATGAATGAAACGTACGACCAGTTTGCTGACTGTAGCACGCAACTGAATTTAATTATAGAAGAACCTATTACTTCATTTCTGCGATTTCCATGCGATTCTATGCATGAATTATCTTCAGCAGTCATCACAAGAACATCTTTTACATGTTTTATCTTAGACAAAAGGGAACGTCAAGGGAAATTGAAATTGCAGTGATGAGAACTGTAAATAGTACGTAGTAGTAATAGTAGTCAATTAATATTTTGATACAGTATGCACTTCACATGCTCTAGCACAAATTTTCTTTACACAATCTTCACTGGTTTGGTTTTTATTCTGCTTTCTGCTTAGTAATAGAATTATATGTAACACACACATCTAACTATGTCTTCTATAACGGATATGAATCATATGAATTTGTCTCTACAAGTGGTATTCCGCAGGGATCAAGCGTCGGCCCTCTCCTTTCTAATTGATTTATAAACGATTTCTTACAATCATCTACATGTTCTGTCTCAGTCAACGCGGATGATAAATTGTATTGCGTTGTATCTGGCAGTATTGAAGCTGGTGTACTGCAACAAAATATAGATCTCTTGGTTGACTGGTCAGTGATTAACAATTTATCACTTACACAGCTAAATGTTGTCTTATGTAGACCGTATCAATTTACTTACATAATAAAAAATTAAACTTTATCTAAATTAAACATATTAACTTTTGATTCGACTTTGTCTTTTCTACCAATATAGAAAGATTTTGCTCAATTTCTTATGAGACCTTTTGCTACATTCTAATGATGTCGTATTACTTAAAACAGTTCTTTTTGCTTTTGTTGTTAATAAGTTGGAATATGCTTGTATTGCTTGGTATCCTTCTTATGCATCTCAACAACTTCCTAGAGAGCGTACTCAGCACCATTTCTTGAATATTTTGTCATGGAAAATTGATGTAGTCAGTTATCCACATTTCGATGTATACTACGATGCCTTCTAGGCATTAAATGGACTCCTTAAGTCATCAACGTGAACTTCTTGGCGCTCTATATATATATATATAAGGATCTTAGCAACAAAGATGATTGTCGTTATCTCCCATCAAGTCACATATCACTTTCAGTATGCCGAAACCATGGACTAACCTACTGCTTCGAGCACAGGACCCGTAATGCTATAGTGACAGTGATAGCGACAGCGCAGGTGAAGTTGTCTTCACCCACACTGTCAAACAATAAATTATTGTAATGCAATGATTCCTTATTAGGTATATTTTGTATTTGCACGAATGGGTGTTATGCTTTTCAATGCATAATATGCATATTCATGTCGACGTATTCAGATTTTGTACTTTAACTTTTGTCAAGTAAATCGGGGTTACCTGTTAGGCAAAATATATATTGTTATTATTATTATTTAAATAACCCTGTTTACATGAAGTTATGTTTCTTTTTTTTTTGTTTAAAACCTTAGTATTACAATTTAATATAAAAACATTAAAGTATCCAGTTATATAACGTTTAAAGAGGAAACGTCTTTAACACCTAGTTTAATGTGTACGAAGCGCTAGTGTCGACTTGTTGTGTCTAAGGAGGTTATATGTGCTTAACCTAATTGGTGTATTGCACTTCACACTAAATTCAATTTATATCTGGAGCATACAGTAAATGCTATAGAAATTTATATTATATTTGTATGGATGTCAAAAGAAATGTGTCACAAACTTTGAAGTGAATATTATGGGCCAAAATATGTAGAAAAGTTTTAGTGAACAAGCGTCCACATTTGAACGGTTTAGGAGATGCAGCTCTTGCAACGAAACAGCGGAACTTTTGAGAGGGATAATGTTAAATTCATACCAACACAACCAAAGACAACTTCACATTTAGCAAATGCATAGTAATGTCAAATCTAGTGACATTTCGTCCGCCTAGGATTTTCTCCATTAGAGCGTTGCCGGTTGCATAGATGAGGTAAGTTGTCAACACACTTACTTGACGTTTGTCATTTTGACGTGCTATTTAGTATTGATAGCTTTCGTATGCTTTTAACCACAACCTATCTGTATACCTGCCGAACCATGTGATATGCTTTGTAATGAGTGGCAATCGCGTCATAAAATGTCAAAAGTAGGTTGTTTAATTGCGAGAACTTTACGAAACATTTTGCGTTTACATCACTTTTTATTATGTATGTCATCTACGCACTGAGACAGAACATCTATCGACTAAGATATGAAAATGCAAATGAAAAAAGGGATAAGCGAAGAAATTCCCAACGGCTACAAAAAGGAGTAATCCTCCGAAGACGTCCATTTGTGAACTCATGTTTATTAAGACTTTCCTACATATCTTGGGCAATACTATCCCTCTCAAAGCTCGTGTCACATTTTTTTAAGCCAGTATACTTCAGTTAGTTATAAAAGAATTATAGGTATAGTTATATGCTTTTTTTAGAATATTCGAATTCTTTGGATTATTCGTCCGTGAAAATAGGAACCTAAAGTATTTTTAAATAGTTGAATCAATTCGATCATTTGCAAATATAATAAATGATTTTTATAACATATCCACTACGCATAGTTACGCGAAGTGTAGGTTAGTGCATAAAGGTATGTATATACAGGCTGTTTACGGTCCTGTGATTTTATTTCAAGGGGAGATTAAACTTCTTGAAATAAGGTCATTAACGTAACAATATCTTAATCAAGTTGCATAATAAGAGAGACATTAATGTTAAAAAAATTGTTTTTATGTTTTCTTTATTTTTAAGCTGGTGATTAACCACCATAACAAAAGGTTTTCGGCGGTAAAACGATTGATCAACAACTTGTGCAAAGTAAATGTAAACGATGGGTTGTTAGTGAAGTTTTTATTACGTAGGCTGATGTCTGTAACTTTTCCTATTTGTTTCATTAGTTGTCACTGCATTGCTGGTTTGACGTAAATTTTTCCGAATAAATCCTAATAAGGAAAGTAAAAATAGTCCATCGCACCAACATTGAATACGTTGACATGCTGTTAATTTATGGGGAAGTGCGTCAAAATTCTGCTGCTGCACGTCGATTGCACGCTGAGTGATTTCCACAAAAATTCACCGCTCTAGTAATCCGTGCACGAGAAACTGATGTACTGCGAACACGTCAAGGTCGAGATGGTGGTCCTGACCGACACCAACAAATTTGGATGCCGGATAAGAAGTCTTAAATCTTATCGAAGAAGATCTCAAAAAATATCTCGCCAAGTAAATGTATCAAATCGAATTGTCTGGCGAACACTGCGCGAGAATCAATTGTATACTTTCCATGCACAAAAAGTACAGGCTTTACAACTTGAACATGTAGAAATTCCAAACTTTTCTTCCATTGTATTGGCGACTGATGAAGCAACGTTTACACATAACGCCATAAATAGCTGCCGTAATATCCATATTTGGGCTGTGGAAAATCCACATGCTGTTCGTCGTAATCATTTCCAGCACAGATTTTCGATAAACGTTTGGGCCGGACTGGTCAACCGACAACTTATTGACCCATTTGTTTTGCCAAATCGAATGAATGGATATGATTACCTCTTGTTTTTGTAAAATCATTTGATGGAACAATTGGAAGAAGTTCCTTTGAATGTACGTCGACAAATGTGGTTTCTTCACGATAGCGCACCGCCGCGTTTTAATAGTTTAGTTCGCCAACATTTAGATAATGTGTTTGAAAATATGTGGATTGATCGAGGTGGTCCTATGCCATGGCCTCCTCGGTCACCCAACCTTAACCCCCTTGATTTCTGCTTATGGGACGTTATGAAGACTATGGTTTACACCAACGACATAATTGATTTTGATGATCTTCGTAACCGCTTTGAGGCAGCTGCGGCGACAATTCGACGGCAAGACCAAGGCCTAGTAAATTATGCCAATTCATGGATACGTCGAGCGGGACTTTGCGTTCAACAACACGGCGATAACTTTGAACAACTAGTGTGAAGTGGATTCCATGAAGAACATAAAAGAATGTTTAAATTAATATGCTTAATCACCACTTAAAAAAATGAAAACTAAAATATTTTTTTAACATTAATATCTCTCTTATTGTGCAACTTTGTTAAGATATTTTTACGCTAATGACTTTATTTTAAGATGTTTAATCACGTCTCGAAAATAAAATGACAAGACCGTAAACAGCCTGTATATAATAGCCAATATACTCACAGACGTAGATAGAGTGTTTCGTAATTTTAAGTTTGCATTATAACTTTGAAGATCAGTTTAAGTACAGAAGAAAGATTTTTCGTGCTGGAAAAAAATAGATTATTCGGAAATGTAAGATCATTATCTATATAAATTTATCATTAAGCGAACAAGCACGAGAACAGCGTCATTCTATAAATAGCACTTATATACCTGGTACAATGAAACAGGCGGATCCTCAAGAAAGCGTGAAAAAAAGCGTTTAATTAAAGCGAATCACGCTCACCGCGCTCCCTAGAAGGTCATTAGTCGGTTGATTCGATTTTGCTCAATCATACGGCGAAAATGCTATGTTGGGGTAATATAGGTTTCCGTCCCGATGAATGTTACGTCAAGTGTTGGGTAGGCTCATTCATAACTTCATTAATTTTCGTAAAACTTTAGTGACAGACGCGTTTGCCATATGTACATATGTATATACAGGGTACGGCGTCTAAAACGTCGGAATATTGGGAATCATTACTAGTTGAATGCTGAAAGTTTGTCTTCGGGTGTTTTTAGTACCGATCTTTCAAATAAAAATATTGGCAACGCTGAAGAGTTTCCGGTTATACCGGAAACGAATGTCAACTTGCTTATTTTAAATGGAATACCCTGTATATTATTTCATTTTAAAACGGCACATGTTGTTACGAATGAGTTCTCTTAAGGTTTCCCTATACCTATCTTTGATAGTTTTTGAGAAAAATGGGTTTTTAAAGAATTTTGACGTTTTATTGACAACCAAATGAAAAATGAATAAAAGGGAAAGTTAGGAGCAGGTTAGGAAGTTGAAATTTAACGGTTATGTAGCCGTACGTAGTAGTATCGTACAAAGTTAACAAGATCGTTAAATTAATAATACAGGGTGACACAAAATGTTATTGACTTATGCTAACTAATAAGGCCCAATAACTCACTCATTTTAAATGGAACAACCTGTATAGTGTTAGCGCATATGATTTGTTTAATTATTATCTATAAGAGTTACTTAGCACTCCCTATGTCTATCTCTGATAGTTTATGAGTTATTTGAGGTGTGAGTGAGAACAAGAGCAAGAACACAAACTGAAACAATAAAATCTTATAAAAGGTTATAATTAAATAATTTATATAGTTCACAAAAGATAATTGCCTTTACATTAGAATTTAATATTATTTTTTATCTTGTTGTTGACTTTCTTAAGAAGGCTGTCGAACCATTTGGCATTTATCTATAGAAGCGTGACATCTCCAGTTGTCAAATAAAAAAGTGTGATAATGAATAATTTACGTTTTTCTAACGAAGATTTTTTAAACATCATTATTATCTAAGGTGAATGCAACCGGATTATAGATCGAACGTGTCGTTTATTTGTAGAAAGGTACCCCGAAAGACCCACACCAAATCGTAATACAGTAAACCGGTTATTTGAAAATTGCGCCCAATTTAGAAGCTTCCATCGCAAAAGGAACAGACAAATGCGTTTGGTAGATAATGAGAACATCCAAATAGATGTGCTAAGGTATTTTACTGCATATGAAAATAAATTTAATATCTTCCAGTCAGATGGTAGACAAATTGAATGGCCCAAACCAAATACAAGCCTCCTCAAGAAAAACGGTAAAATATGGTGGCGGATCCGTCATGGTGTCCGCAAATGGTGTCAGAAATCTACATTTTATCGGTAGGATCATGGATAAATATATGTTTACCAACATCTTAAAACAACATTTACAACTAAGTGCCAATCGTTTGGGTATAACGGATAGATTTCTTTTTTACCAAGACAACGATTGCAAACATAAAGCCGAAGTAAGAAGATTATGGTTACTTATATAGTAACCATAATCTTCTTACTGCCCAAAAGTTATGGAAACACCCCCACAATTGCTAGACATTAACCCAATCGAGAATTTTTGGACTGAACTGAAAACTCATGTTAGAAAATATCATATTTCTAATCGAAATGAGCTTAAGGAGAAACTACTTATTATTGGAATGGAATAATTTATCCTCTGAAAAAACAAAAAGCTGATGCGGTCAATGCCAACAAGAAGGAAGTTATTAAAGATAGAGGAAACCATACGCGCTATTAATCAATTAATTAATGTATGCATTTATTTCAAAAATTGAGGTATTATCGGATTCTACGAATACGAAGTTGACATTGAATTTTTTCAGTATTTTGTTTTTTCTTTTAATTTTAATATTTTTGTAGTAGCGTCACATTATAAACACGATTAATTATTCATATTAGTAGTAAGCTTATTTTCCTATACAAAATCTATAAACATTTTTACAAAAACCATGGTTTTTTAAAATTATTTCTGTGGGTATTACACAGAAAAAACCATTTGGTTGGGACAACAAAATCTACGTTTAAATACGGGCAAACAAAATATCATGTTGTCATAAATAAACATACATAGTTGGAACAGCAAAGCAATTGCTATAACAACTACACGTTTTGTTATTTCAACTGTATATTTATTTAAAACAACGTGATAATTTGTTTACTCGTATTTAAAGGTAGGTTTTGTTGTTCCAACCAAATGGTCTTTTTTTCGTGTAAGGTTGTACGAATACGAGATTGAGTAACTGTATGTATAGAAAGGCGCTATTCTCGTGCTTGTTTGCTTAATGATAAATGTATATAGATAATGATCTTACATTTCCGAATAATCTATTTCTTTCAACCACCAAAAATTTTTCTTCTTTACTTAAACTAGTCTTCAAAGTTAACATGAAAACTTAATATTACAAAACTACTTACGTCTGTGAGTGTATTGGCTATTTTATATGCTTCTATGTACTAACCTACAGTTTGCCTAAGTGTGCATAGCATATTATAAAAATCGTTTATTATAGTCGAAAATGACTGTATTGGTGCATCTATTCAAGAATACTTTTCTTTATTTCTTCGATTATCTCCTTTTTTATTGGCATTTTCTTATCGTAGCCGACAGATGTTAACATCATCTGTTTTTGCTAACATCAAGTTCTGCAACTCTTTCACGCAAAGACAATCTTGACTTTTAACCTACCGGTCCCACAGTCAACAAAGTTACCGCATAATCCGTATTCCATTATTTTCTTATTTTAATCCTTCAAGCTACAGATTCAGTTTCGTAAAATTTTTGGGCTATATTTTTAACATAGTAATTATATGAATGCAAACGATATTTTGCATTAAATTCGTCAGTGGCCGTTTGGTATGTAGTTTCCCCAATTCCATTTTACATTTTACTAAGTAAATCCGCTGCTCCAACGTGAGAATAATTTTTATTTGTAATTACTGACAAGGACTTAAAGAATACAGTAAGAGTGATCGTCCTATAGTCACCCGACTTCTAAGCGTGGGGAGATATATGGTACACAACGCAACTAACGCTACAGGGAAACGATAGAAGCAATAAATACATTACAACATTTGGTAAGGAGGCGTACTAAAAATCTCTAATATTAAAGAAATAATAAAATATAATATAACGTAATTATAATAATAATTGTCACTTTATGAAATTGAAATAATGTATATAATAATGTATAATAATGCTATTAATAGCATAATCCAAAACTAAAACTAAATAACTCTTCTCAAGAAACCAAAGGATACTAAATGAAAGATGTTCTTAAAAACAACTGTATAGCAATTCTGTTCCAGAAAATAATAATTTTATTCAAATGGATGTTTAAAACAATCACCTAATTGAAATGCGCAACACTCTAATCTGCAACACCCTAAAATTTCTGCGACATTCGATAATGTTTGGAGTAATATGTTTCGCATGCAATAATATTAAGTGCAAATATAACTGATATGCCTTAGTCTTTTATATCCCTTAACAGTGCGGCCTATTGTATCACTCTGCATTCTGTAGTTTACTGATTATTCGAACCGATTTACCTCCCTAACAAGGTTTAAGAGTATATGCGTCAAATCCCTTTCCTTGTAGTATGTCTACCGGACCTAAGAGCGCGTTTCTTTGGCGATTTAATGCGTAGCATTCAAAAGTAATAAGAGGCAGTATTTTCCTATTCATTTCATAGTCTACACAGAGGCTTCCTTCTATAGATTCCCATTTTGTGTAGATGTTTCCTTAGATCCTTAGGTTGGCATGTCCAGTAAGTGGACACGTCATCACCCAAATCTGTGTTCTGCTAAGAGACCAGTAAGAGACAGTATGTCAAATGTTGTGATGGGTTTCTCATCATCTGCTTGCTGTGTTTCTGTCATACTAGATGGTGTCAATGCTGTTGCTGCTGCTATGGCCCACTTAACCGCCACACCACGCTCAGCACTTTTTGTAATCCCGAGAGCTGGATCAGGTCCAAGCAAAGTTGTTTCAGATCCGTTCCATGCTAGCAGAAATTGGTCTGTGATGATATTCGCTTTAGCCTTTCTCTCCTTTCCCGCAATCTGTCATAACTTCGAAGGGTTTGTTGCAGGGAGTTTAGGAATCATCGAATCATGGCTCATATCTTAATAACCCTTGTTATTTTGGTATGTCCTAGGTTGTTCCCAGGTAACCAATTACCATTGCAGCAAATGTATTTACGAAAACATATGAACCTGCAATATACTCCACTCGTTAGCCCATATATAACTAAAACTATCACTTATTTCCATATATCTAGCAACTACGAGCAAGCCCGTCTTCGCTTCCCCTCCCCTGTCACCCCCCATTTCCGAATATTTGCGACTACTATAGATTGATCTCTCGTATTCTCGTATATTGAATTCATCCCGTAATAGGGTAATACGGAAATTCTGAAGGTAATTTGAACATTTTTGATAGCAAGTAAGTATGTATTCTAAATTCAAAGCAATAAATAGTTCGTACATTTTTCTAGGTTTGAATTCAAGCAAAATCATTTATCAATAATTTTTTTTTCCAAAAACGGAAAACAAAAAGTGTATTCTATTTTGCAAAATAATCGTAGCCACGTGTATTGTTATATTGTTTGTAAATTAAGTGAACACCTTTTTATCGTTCTTCAATGCAATGGTCGAACATATTTTTTGATTAAATGGATTTCGATAAGTTGTTCTTTGAAAAAATGATTAATCTTTTAATGACTTTTATTCAACAACTTCACGCCATGAGTTACAATTGTGTTAAAATACTGTTCTCATATGACTGATTAATGGATTATTTTATAGAAGTATTTTATTTATTGTTAGTCAAAGTCATAGTTGTATTATATCGTTTTAATAATAAAGAAGTAAGTATTGATTATTATTAGATATTACTGTGTTTAGTATCAGTATGATGTTATTGAAAATAATACGCCCAGAGCTCAAGTTTAAGAAATTTATGTATAAATTGAAATAAATACCTCCTAAGCGGTATGCCGGTCTTGCAAGATTGGGGCCCTCGACGTACGAAACACCATTTCTGGTGTTGTTACGTAAGTCCAGAAGTTCGCAGAGGTCGAAGTATTGATTTGCTGGATCTAGGCCTGTAGCTGAAACAAATAAAGGTGATTAAGTTAGGCTGTCTGACACACGTAGGTATCTTCGGTCGTGGGGAAGTTTAATCTTCTTGATGGATTGACATTCTGTGTGCCCTGGAATATGCAATACATGCATGAGCAGCTTCTGTTTAAATATTCAGAACGAGCCGGTCTTATCTGAATGTGGTATGAAGCACAGAAAATTGTAACATTATATTTCCCTTCCTTAGATATATACAAAACAAGAAAAATAGTTTAATAACAAAAACAGAGTAAATCTTAATAACGCTAAACAGCTTTTAATATATAAATAAATATTATTCGTTCTTAACTAATTAGAAAACATTGTTGTAAAACTAAAGAACGCGCACATATTTTTTCCGAGTCTTAATTTACTTTATGACCCCTAAAATGGAAGTGGTGTTTATGGTTTGACCAACGCTAATTGAATTTTCAGAAATTAAATAGGTTTACAACTACATGCCTTTGCACGTTCGTTGACCTTAATATCGATTATTCCATCCTTGCTATCTGATGATATCATTCGTGATAGTCGAGTGCCGACCGTGTTATGAAATTCGGATTTAAAACGTTAAATGTTAATGTTCACCGTTACAGTTATTGCTGTCAAAATATAGATAGCTATTCGTTGGATCATAAAGTATTCCATTGGAGAATTTTTTGAGAACTCCATTAATATAAATTTTAAGATTTGCAGTTTTATTCGTTTGCTTTTAAACTTCAAGAGAATCCACAATAAATGACTTTAATAATTTTATCAATAATAATATTTCTATTCTATAAATGTACATATAAAGCTGTCCACAATAATCAACCGAAGCAGATAATGTTATAATAATTCGCATTGGTATGCGCATTATTATTGAAATTGGATTACGGTTAATGCAATTTTGATTAAAAATCTTTAAAATATATTCTTACTATAGACCCGAATTCAGCAGCTATCTCATAAATAGTTATTGATTTGTGTGTGGCCTCTTTCGCAATTCCGTTTTT
Source organism: Osmoderma eremita (assembly GCA_031763485.1). Lineage (NCBI taxonomy): Eukaryota > Metazoa > Arthropoda > Insecta > Coleoptera > Scarabaeidae > Osmoderma > Osmoderma eremita. The sequence goes on from JARFOC010000608.1 coordinate 128,502, forward strand.
GTAGGTCAGCTTTACTACTGGAGAAATTTGGAAATAACGGGGTTATACCAAATAGAAATACGAGGGCAGTTTTCCGCTGAGCAAAACTTGTTACGAAATATCACAGCCTGCTAGCATAGTTTGAAATAAATGCTGCTTGACATTTTAACCTATTGTAATGTATTGGTGTAATTATAATGAAAGTTATCAAATAATATACTTGAAGGTTTTTAAAATACATAATTTTTAAGTAATCCCATCCCCAAGAAATCATGGAATTGGAAGAACATTGTCGAACTATAATTTTTTTACAATTTCAACCGCGGCTTAAGCCGTACAGAATGTTTTGAGGAAATCAATCGAGTGCTTGGCAACAACTCGTGTTCCTTGGCTACCGTAGAGCGGTGGTACAATGAATTTCAATGCAATTTCCTTAAATAACAACTTCCAAGATTCCAAACGGCAGTTATCGAAAAGAATATTGGTCTTGTACAAAACATGATTGAAGAGGTCCAGCCAGGAGTATCCAAGCAATTTTAAAGATTGGTGTAAAAGCAATCGATAATTTTACACCAACATTTGGTGGTACACTGGATCGATTTGACAATGAATCGTCTTATTTGGTATACAACATCATTACCTGTCATGAAACGTGAGCATATTGTTATGATCCCGAAAAGAAGCAACAGTCGACGGTATGTGTCTTTTTGAACGAATCTGCTTCAATAAAAGTTGTTCGTGACAAAAAGCTGAAACCAAAAGGTGGTCACCACATTTTTTGGAATTACTGGACATAATTGCACTGTAGGAGAATCGTCGTACTATTAATGCTGAATGGTGCACTACAGTTTGTTTGCCTCGAGTTCTCCAAAATGCTCGCGGAGGCGTCAAAGATGATGGATCATCTTGTATCAAGATTGCACGGTTGCACACTTCTGCTCGACTGATTATTTGAATGCTCAGAACATTGATTGTTCAAAGATAGGAAATGACAAGTTAGATAAGTATAGACCACAGAGGGAAAGAAAATTGTCAAGATCAGTAAATCAATAGAAATTAAGGGAAAAAGAAAACTAGTGTATCTGTAAAAATGACTCCTCAAGACTCTTTCTTAGGAAATGACTGGGGCAGGTTTCTTTAAATGCGGAGTTAATAAAACAGGTTGGTGTAATAGTTGAATGATTGAATCGTGAAAAAATGGAATGTCATGGTGTTCAGAGCAGTAATAATACTTATTAAATAGATATAAGGGCTGTTTAAATGTCTATATTTTACAATGTACATAAGTTCCACGTTCCATGATGTTGTTATCTCTGAGATATTTAATGTATGTACCTTCTCGAGTAGGAATATTGCAAACAGATCGTAATGCACATGTTTTGCAGACGTAATCTAAGAGAGTCTTTCTTTAATAAACGATGTGCGTGTGTACACCACTAGTAAATATACGAATCAAGTATTTACTGATTTCAGAATTCAGCAATGCAAATAAATCGGTAACGTAATAGATAATGAAGCATTACAACTTATTAAAGGTATAATGTAAGCAGAGGACAAGAATAGAAAAGATTCCCTCATTCATTATTTCTTTTATTTATAAATGCAAACGCTTGTTTATTAAATTGAACTAGTTAGTTGTAGTGGTAAGCAGTGGATACTATTCTAATGATAAAATAAAGATTAAAAGAAGAAATGCTATCAGAAAGCCTAAGTAGATTGAAAACTAGAAATTATTAGTAATATTTAACACCATACATTTCTGCTGTTACTATATGACACTGTTACTATATGACCATTTCTTTACTGGTTATTTTGATTTAGGAGTGCTGACGTTATTATAATAGTAAATGTTGAACACTTCATTATTATACAAACCTATACTTGTCTATTTACTATTATTAAAGGTATAATGAATTTTTAATTTTGCTTTTGGTAGTTTTATAAATAATGAATGAATACTTAACGTGCTCAAGTGAAAGCTATTAAAAGTTTTGGAATAGGAAATAATTGAAGTTTATATCAATCTCTTGGAGGATGTACGCGAAATTGAGACATCAAAAAGTGAAATAGATATGGAACTACGAACCACAGAAAAGAGAGGGCGTTATCAGGGGCGCCTCTGAGGCTGGTGGCAGCGCCGCAATAAATTTTACGTCAGACGCCGTCGAGGCTCGCAGACAATATAACACACAAGTTACATGTGCAACAGAATGTCACAGTCGATGGGCTAAGCCCGCCGCTAGAGGACTTCTACCCTTGCATAACTCCACGGCTTTCGCACATTTTACATTGTATATTGTACATCTCTAAGTACGAATGTTACTGTGGATGCATGTAGAAGTTCGCGATTGATTTTCACTGCGTAAGACAGGGAATTTGAGGTCAGGTATTCCAGAAGATCGATGCCGTCTTACGGGTAGGGTTGAAAAGTAAATCACAATGTAAATGGAATCCCGGAGTGGATATCCGGTGAGATTTTACCCGGGTCAAGTAGTATTTTATCCGTTTACGAGGAAATATTTTTCAGGGTTTTATGGGGGACTATTCGGTATGAATGACCATTTAGTTTACGTTATGTACGAAGGGTAAAACGGATAAACACAAGGTAGTATTATACGCGGAGGAAACCTAGTGGGAGTATATAAAATATTCAATTTCAAACTGATGCTGTACTATGAACGAATTGTTAGGTGATGCAGGATTCATTAAAAATATAAAATTTGGTATGGGATCGGCAAGGAGAACCAGAAAAAGGGAGCATAAACGAGGACACTTCTTTCACACCTAGGGCTCGATCAGGGTGACTAACAACTTTAAGACAAACAAAAAAATTACCGACCGTGAGTACTATTCTTTAGCCGACATCTATCAAAATTTCGGGAAGATTCATCTAGTATTTTACTTTTTTGCAATCATGGAAAAAGGACAATACCGGCCAGTGATTAGATTTCTTTTTTTGGAGGGGAAAACCTGTGCAGAAATCAATGACAAGTTGCATGCGGTTTATAAGAATCATGCACCATCCAAGGCTGCCATCGGATCCGTCGGATCCATCGGATCCGTCTTTGATGAGGAGCGCTCAGGTCGTCGTGTTGAGGTGACTACGGACGATATGGTCAATAAAGGGCATAATATCGTATTAGCAGACCACTGGATAAACATAAGAGAGATTGCTAAGGTGGCAAACATTTCAATTGAACGTGTACAAAATATCGTGCACGAAAAATTGGGTATGAGAAAGATAACCGCGAAATGGGTGCCGCGTCTGCTACGATAGATCAGAAACGAATCGCAATGTTTGACCATGTTTAAACATAAGACTTTCTGCAGCGTATGTGACCGTTGATGAGACATGGATTCATCACTACACTCCGGAAACCAAAGCTTAGTCGGCACAGTGGGTTTCTCCCGACGAACGTGCACCAAAGAAGGCAAAGACGATACCATCAGCCGGAAAAGTTATGGCGACGATTTTTTGAGATTCGTGAAGTATCATCTAGATTATTATCATATAGATTATTTGGATAAAGGAAGAACAATCACGGGCCAGTACTATGCTAATTTATTGAACCTATTCGACGCTGAAGTAAAGAGGAAAAGGCCACACCTAGCGGAAGAAAATCCTCTTTCACCATGATAACGCGCCGGCCCACTCATCGGCAATTGCGACAGCAAAACTGGTTCAGTTACGGTACGAAGTATTGCCTCATCCACCATATTCGCCAAATTAGCCCCCCTGTGATCTTTTTCTTTTTCCTAATATGAAAAAATGCCTTATGGTTTACGCGGTTTACGTCGAATGAAGATATCATTGCGGAAACAGAGGCCTATTTTGCAGAGTTTTACAACTCTTATTATTTGGATGGCTTAAGAAAGTTAGAACATCGTTGGACTAAGTGAATAGAGCGAAAAATAAATATACCATATACAAAACAATTGCCCTGTTTTTCTGAACACAGGTATTTATCATACCACCCTCGTACATCAAGGGTGCTTAATATTTCATCTTTTACTTTGATAAACATTTAGACAATAATTGAAAAAATTTGATAAAAAATCATGAACCTTTACTTTATAATTTCACTAGTTTAAAAAAACTAAACTGATAAAGTAAATACTATAGTATTATACACAAGAAAATTTTCCATTTCATTTAATACAGTACGTATTGCAAACCTGTAGTTAAATCTAATTATAATATCAACTTTGTCTTGTGTTTGCTTTCTGTTGTGGAATTTACGTTCAAATTTACGCAATACTAATAGCACAACTTAACACATTTCATACGCGGGACTATTTATACAGATGATTATTATTAAGAGATGCATCAATAATAATATACACATGATATGTAAAGGTATTTAATATTTGTTTGAGTCAATTTGACAAATAAATAAAAAATTATTAAATTTAATTGTTTTAATCTTGAAAAGGAAGGTCTCATGAATTAATTAATTAATTTGTTAATTATTAACTATACTATGTAATTACGTAATGGTGTTTATAGAAGAAGAATAAATCAATCACTGAAACAGCATGCTTGTTTTGATAAAAGCCATTTAATAGTAGGATACAGTTTATTTTAAAGTTAAAAAAGAGACAATACTATAAATACATACATCATAGATACGAGTATACTAAAAATAGTAACCGGCTTCAATGAAGTGAAAATATAAAAGTGAATCGCACGCCAACATATATTTCGGTGTATCTTTCAAAAATAAACTAGATTGCAATCATTGTATTGAAACAGGACAAGAAAATACACTCACTGATCAGCAACAAATATCTACTCTAACACGTGCTCATTCGTGTTATATTTTTTAGCACCAGTTTCATATCTTTTCGAACGCCACGATGGGCGGTAGGTGAGTTCAGGCGTACCGACGTCGTGATTCATGCTTACAACGACGACTGACATCTAGCTGAGTATTTACTGCAACGACCGTACCCTACGCTAACTAACTCCGTCGACTGTGGGAAGTAGAACAGGTGACGTGAGGGTGTGTAGCCAGTGGACCTAATGGTAAATTAAAATGTAGGGTAGACGCTACCACTGTGAAATAGATATATATATATATATACAGGAAACTGGTGCAATAAATTGTTTTCGAGATTCGAACGAATTTCGCTAGCGGCCTGCCACCGGTTACGGTGTTTATAACGTGAAAGTATCGGACAGTGACTGCGTGCGGTAGACTAATAAAGTATGCAAATCCTTGACAGGTTTAGTCTGCCTGGCCAGATCGCCGATCATCCTATGCAGCACATCTTAAGTATTTTGGATATTTGCCAGGTTCACCTCATTTTTTTAGAATCTCGGCATAATAACGTATCGTAGTACATAAAGGAGAAGAAACAGTATAATCCAATGATTATAATTCGATTATACTATCTATATGGATAAAAAATTTGAAAATGATTGACACTTTTAAAAACTTACTCATGGGACTGGGGAAAATTTGATTTGATGCGTCAATAGTTAGACCTATTTTTGGATTCTGAATTCAAAACTAACTCCTTTAATTCGCCCAAAAGTAAGAATTATGCGAGCGGCATTGGGAGGTTGGTCCTATTAGATATAGTTGCCAGTCACTTGTAACTTCTCAACCACTTACTGCGCATTGCAGTTCTCAATACCTTTTTTGAAGTATGCGACGTATCAATTCCCACTGCAATCTCTCACGCTTTACGGCTATGGTGTGATGAAAACATCAAAATGGGTACACTGAGAAAAATGTTCCAAATGAACAGTGCATTTGACATTTTATATTAATGGCAACTATTTTTCAGTATAATTACATAGTTATTTCGAGTAAATGCCCTACCATTAAGAGTGACTAAAGTTAGGTTTCTAACACTGCGTTATAGTCTCAAGTGCTAAAGTATATTAACAGGCATTAACTATTTCATACTCAAACACAAAACATATCTGCTGCTACTAAACTCGGTTATTTGCGATAGGTACTATTAGTTATTACAAATAAAAACATTAATAGATGTAAATAAAAACTAACTAAGGGGTAATAATCAGTGTGTTATGTTCGGTAACAGTCGATTGGGATCGGCAGCAATTTTCGCGCCAACTTGTTAGGCCTAATAATGTACGTGGTAAGGTGATGTGTAGTGGATGTCGTATATGTATTTTATAGTGAGTATTTGTCATTATTGGAGTTGTGGGGATTGGAAGATTATACCCCCAAGCTTCTAGGTAAGTTACTTATTAATAATTTTCTATTATTTAGCGTTGTACACATGTGTTACATGTTTGGCGGACGCCATTGTTGTCGGCGAAGAAGACCCGCCACCTCAAAATCAGTCTTTAGAATTTTTGCATACAGCTGTAAACCGTTTCATATGACTTTCCAGGCATGGGAAGGCACATCCAGTAAACAGACACGTTATCATCCTAACCTGCGTTCTGCCACGCGACAGTATGTCAGCTGCCAAATGTTGTGATGATTTTCTCATCATCTGCTTGCTGTGTTTCTGTCCTGCTAGATGGTGCCAGTGTTTCTGGTGTTGTTCAATCACTCACTCAGTTACCGCACCACGCGTAGCAGTTCTTGTGATCCCGAGGGCTGGCTCAGGTCCAGTGCAGGTCATTTCGGATCACCTCCTTGCTAGCTGGTCCGCCTGGTCGTTGTCTGCAACCTCCTCATGCGTCGGCACCCACATCAGCTCGACTGTATTGTGTTTCGCCAAGTTTTGAAGGTCTTGCGGGCAGTCCCGCTAATGCCTTTAAGGCAGTTTGACTGTCCGTGAGAATGTGGAGGGCCCCTGCTGCAATCACTCTCTAGCACAGATTTCAGTTTGGAGCACGTGTTGAAGGCGTGCTGTCGTAAGGGTATATGCAGTCTTCGCTCGTTTTCGATCCGTCTGGCTGCCAATTCCTGTCTTCTGCGATATTCGTTTCAATCTGTCTCTCCACCCTCCCAGTCTGTCATGACTTCCAAGTGTTTGTTACAGGAGTGTTTAGGAACCATTGAATCGCGGTTCATATCTAACAGGGGATTTTCAATAACCCTTGTTATTTTGACATATCCTGAGTTGTTCCCAGCCTTCCAATTGCCATTGCACATTAGCCTATATGATCCCATTCTTGCCTCCCCTCCAGGATAATTATTTTTAAGAGTTTAGAAGGAATTTTGCAGTTTGTTTCTAGCTTAAAATCGCCTTCATAATTTCATTTTATCTTACAATTATTTCATTTGTCCCTTAATTGCATCTACAAATCACATTTAATTTCAATTGCGCCCATTAAGTACCGAAGTATTAAGTTCATCACTAAAATGAGTTCAAGTTCAGTAATTATATACACCCAGAAGCTATAATTATAGGTCGACAAGCAATAAACGCGTACTTGAAACATCACTTTTCGCCGATTATCACATCAGTTGCACTGACATTGTAAAACAATTACTCCGTCGTTGCTGTTTCATCGTTGTTATTAGAATTACAATTGTTACTACGCAATAAATCTAAGAATATCCTCCGTAAAGAATTTAATAAACGATAAATGTGTTCTAATATTGTGCCCCAGTATATGCATTTGATGTCAGACAATTGGATTCTAAGAAATGACGCCAATTCGAATGTAATAAATTTACTTGCACACATGTGTTTCTAACAATTTGTTTGGTTGCAAAATTAGTATTTCAATGTCATGATACAGGTGCGTCTAATTGCAAAGAATTTCAGAAAAAAAACATATCGTCATAAATTGATATAACTTATTAGTACATAAAACACTAACTGATGAATACATTTGTAGCAGGTAAGCAAGATATTTTGTTTGTTTAAAATCTTTCCATTTTCAAGCCATAATATGTTATTAATTTGTACTATCTTCAAGTATCGACAGCGTATCTAAAGTGGTTGGGACTTCACCGAAAAAAAGATACAAAGTAACATATGCATTTTCTGTCCATTTAAATATCTAAAAAAAACTATGGTTATAATATGCTTTCTTACGTAAATTTCGACTTTTCTTTCCTTAAAGACAAATCAATCGTATGGTATATGGTTGGTAACGGCATGCTTCTAGATTGACCATGACAAAGGCATTAGAGGTCTATGAAAGTAGATTTTCAATTATATCGTGCTTTAAATAGGAAATGGCAGTCAATGCACTACAAATTATTAAACATCTGAACGTAAATAGAACAATATTTATGTCGAGATATTCAACAATACCCTACACCCTTACCCTTTCGTATGTATTTATAGTGTACCAATTATATCCACATGTAATAGCTGGATAATATTAAAGTTTAGGTTTACGCGGTGCTAATTCCAACAATATTAGGTACAGAAATACCTAATGGCTTCGTGTTCGGTGATTGGCTATTGCTAAGTTTTTAATAGCTTCGCATTCAAAACATCTACTATTTCGCGCGACATTGTAGTGAGAACAGATATATAAGATTTCTCCGTTGAAATTTTAATGCAGTTTCGCAATGAATTTGATATACGACATACATATGTAAAGTTATCTATACATGTTGTCGAAAAATTAACATCGTTTCAGTTTTGCTTCCTCATTCCGTGCCAACTCTTTTTAATTTTCTTTGTAATATTGGATATCTTGTATTGGTACTGTGTGAATTATTTGAAGGATTTTGTAAAACTATTTCAGAAGTTTTTTTAATAAGGTATTTTGTTAAACATCCCATCGCCTATTTGTATCTTGAAAACAGCACAAAAAGATGAACTGATATTATTGATATTGACATAATAAGTTGATAATATTTAAGAAGTAAACAAAACAAAATTCATTAAAAAATACATCTTATCCCATTTGTTTATCAGAAAAGTATAAAACCTAATTTAACCATACGACGTGAAAGATTTATAAAATTAATTACCCTACATAAACCATAAATATCCATATTAGCACTTGTTTGTGGATAGAATTATTCGAAAGGTATTCTAAACGTATTGATTATCACTCTTTTAGTTCAGGAATTGGTAATAGAAGTCAATATGAAGTCCTGATGCTTCCACTTTTATCCAAATGCTCTACTCAACTCTTTGAGAAGATATATATAGATACAAATATCCGCAAAACCATTAGAGTAAATTTACATTTTGGGCAACCGGGGTAACTTATTTTGTTTATTTAATAATTCTACGTCGACTATCTTTAGATAGATGTGGCAATGGTAAGTAATGTTTTCCAAATTAATAACAATAATGATAATCAAAAGACAGAAAACTACATACTAAACGAATCAGTACACCTACTCAGCAAATACGGCAAATGTGAAAAGTTTATATCAGCAGAATTATCAGCAATGTTGTTGTAGTGTGAGCATATCTTATGCAGAGGGGATCTGAATGAGATATTTGTATTACGGGTTGTAGTGTAAAAAGTTATATTTAGGCGCACTAGATGAGCAGGCATAAAGAAAGAGATTTTATTTAAAAGAGTAGAAGCATCAAATACTTTATGGAGAAGGTTGAATAACAATTGAACATCGTTATGGTTCCGGCGAAGTTCAAGAGGTTGAAGGTGAAATAAATTTAGCCATGTCTTGTGATCGAATTTGTGACATGGGTACACCGCATTAAGTTTGAAATAAAGATACTTCATGAATTTACACTGAACTTTTTCAAACATAATGGAATACGTTTTGTACAAAGGTGTTCAAACAAGGGAAGCATGTTCAAGCTTTGAACGCACAAAGGCAAAATAAAAAGGAAGTATCGACTCAATAGAAGTGAACTGCTTACTGGTTCTGATTATGAAATCCAAAGTTTGAAACGTGGTCGACAGAGTATTGGCAATGTGCTGGTTAAAATTAAGTTGAGAATCAAATGTGATACCCAAATCTTCAACAGAATTACAGCGTGGGATAATGTCATTATTGAGGTGATAATTATAAGTATAAGTAATTTACGAGTATAGGATAGAACATTATATTTAGAGATGTTTATAGATATATTATTATTAGAACACCAAGAATCAAGAATATGAAGTTGTTGTTGGAGAAATTCGCAATCGTTAGAAGTAATAATTTTGGAAAACAATTTAAGAGCATCAGCATATAATAAACTATCACAGTTGAGTTCCGAGCACAGATCATTAATATAGATTAGAAAAAAGAGAGGACCCAAGTTGCTGCGTTCGAGTTGCCCTGATGTTGGGGAGAAAAATGTGGATTGATGATCCATATATGAAACATATTGCTTTCTATTAAGAATGTAAGTTGAGAGTAACGATATAGGATTGGGTGAAAACCCGACAGATTTCAGTTTAAGTAAGAGAATGTTATGGTCAATGAAGTGCTTGTAGCTAAGATAACATTAATTTCCAAAATCTTTAACAAAAAATTCATTTTGTATTAAATCTGGCTAATTATGCAATTGAATGGCAATACTCATATATTCTTCGGAGTTGTCTTATTTCGCTTCAACATGAGTATTTGAAAATTTTGGAGCTATTACTAAAATTTCTTAAAATTAAATAAAACATTAATTTCTCTTCTACGGAATCCTATATTATCATACTTTCCGTTTATCAAATGAAGTGTATTCCCAACCTGAACAGTATAACACCATAAATATTCTTTCATATTATGTTAATTTAGTATATCCTTTACAAATAATCACTAAATCCCACTGGATAAATAACAAGGTTGTAGAGAGTGCAAATAATCTGCGAAATTTATACAATCTTCAAAAGCAATTTGGTAGTGCTGAGCTGTTGGAAATATGTAAATTTGAGAAAAAGGCTTCTAAATTAGTTCTAACCACTAAAAAACTGTGTTACGAAAGGAAACAGAATCCGATAATAAATCTAAGACGGTGTGGGAAATAATCAATAAAAATAAAAATAAACAAGTCAAAGAAATAAACATACATATATAGAAATAAAACAATTGCAAAGGGGCAGACTATACCTGAGTTATTTTCCAAACAATTTAGTAGTGTCAACAAAGAGCGAGAAACCCAGTAAAATACCCTTAAAATGTCATCACTGGATGTTCCTTCAACCCACCGTCGAATATGAAGTAAAAATATTAACAGCCGTCCTAATAAACATTCAAGTGGACATGACGGAATACCATGCTCAATTTTAAAAAAGTGCTGCCAATACATTACTAAACCATTGACTATTATGATTAATAATTCTATTATCTCCGCCACATTTCCAGGCGCTCTGAAAGTTGCGAAAATTGTACCCATTCCTAAAAAAGGGGAAGAAAACGACATATTGAACTGTCGACCTATTTCTATTTTATCATCATTTTCTAAAATTTATGAAAAAATACTACATAATCGCCTTCTGAATCATTCGTTAAAGCATCATTTAATCTCTTTACGTCAATTCAGCATCTTCCTGGTAAGAACACTGAAATGGCACGTTTACACTTTCCTAAAGAAGCTAGTTAGTTATGTTGATGAAGGCGAGAAGGTGGTAGGCATCTTTTGTGATATTAGTAAGGCTTTTGACACTATCAATCACGAGATTTTATTAAATAAATTAGAATCGTTGGGGGTTATGAGAATTGCCCTCTACTATATAAATTGTTTTTAAGTAATAGACACCGGTTTGTAAGTATCAGAAGAGTAGAACACATCATACAGAAAGAGTTCTCTTCTTCATCCACCTTGAGTACTAGGAGCATTCCTCAAGGTTCAAGACTGGGCCCAATTTTGTTTCTAATATACAGCGCTGGCCAGTTCTAAACTTTAAAGCCGTCTATAAGTAATGTATTTCATTAAGCAGCGATGTCATATCGCGGATAACGAATGATCGACGCAATCTTCTGAATGCAGTCGTGCTGCGCTGGTAGAGTGCATAGAATACTAGGAGTTGACGTTGTAGCAGTTAGCTTAGTATGCTCGTAACAGCGGTGATTCGCGCATACCATTTATGTTGACGTTACTCAAGCGT
>JARFOC010000608.1:149176-211443 GCA_031763485.1 Osmoderma eremita
TATAATAGAATGATTTTCACTACCGAGGAAAGGGTCCAGGTAATTAAATGGTATTACTCTGGTAGTACAGCAGAGGAAGTGGCCGGTGCTTTTAAATGTTCGTTTATTTCGTTATATTAGTTTTTCATTCACTTCAATGTCGAATGTGTCCTGGTATCCTATTTACCATAATATTTCAGCTTCTATAGAAATGCCTTTTCTATTTTTTACATTGTTCGCTATTATAAAATTTTTGGTTTGATGTTGCGCATTAAAAGCGTGTGCCTAATGCATTGCTGTCTCTAAATATAGTAATGTTCATTTTTGAACATTTCTGGATTTCACTGGTATATTATTTTGCCCACGTGTACTCCAAAATTAAGAATTGTATCCTTGCCTGGGGCTCCTCCAAAAATGTTATGCGTGTATTTAGGGCACAAAAGAATTGTAAGGTGTTTATTAGGAAAACCAGCAAGTACACCTTGTCGTCCACTATTTCAAGAGCTAAATATTCTATCATTACCCTCTCTCTATTTAAATGAGCTTGGCATTTGGGCTTATCATAATATAGCCCTTAAAAAGCAATACGTATTACAACACAATGAAGACCAGAAGAGCAAATGATTTGTGTATACGCGCCACAAAACCACACTGTTCGAGAAAACTCCCGAATATCGTGCAATAAAATTATTCAATAAATTGCAAAATTATATAAAAAGCAAACTATGCTTCCAGCAGTACAGGAGTGCTCTAAAGAGGTTCCTGCTCGAGAGATTTTTTTACTCTTATGAGGAGTTTTTAAATGTGTCACTGTAGGTGTGTTCTCCTTGTTAGTTTTTCGGCCATTTGATGGGCCTATTTTGACTTGTGCTACGTATCGGCAGCTGTTTAATTCTTATCTTTTAAGTATTTATATATATTTTTCTAATTACTTTATACTAATTAGTATAACTTCTGACAATGCTTATATCATGAAAAATGAGCTATTAACAATAACAATGATTATGTTATGATTATTATGATTATCAAATTGCAAAATTTTTCCTTTCGACAAAATATTGTAAATTCAAAAATCGTTATTTTTGTTCTGACCTGAATGTAGTAAATAACATTACATTTTATAACGAATTAAAAATGTATAGAGCCCGAACAAATACAACCTATTTAAATTTGATATATGTATGTATAAAACAAGAATACCTATACGTATACCTCTCTAATTTTAATATATGAAAATTTTATTGGTACATAAAATCCAAATCTGTTAGACACGGTATCCGTACGTCCCATCCCTACACCACAACTTCAGACGGTTGTTTTTTGTTTCGAACCGATATTGCGTGATCACTGCTCGTGCTAGCTACCCTATTGAATTATTGGGCCGCTGAATTAATCGACGGATTAGAACCCAAAGATAAAGTCAACGTACCCGTAATGCAAGTATATCGCGTGCCAGTCCGTAGTAAAATTTAAACTGCATACATTTTAATGTAACGCAACCTGTCATTACTGCGAAAAAGTTATGAATGAATAATTTGCAAAGAGAGCCGCCGCAAAAACGAGAAAAGAATCTACCACCGTTGATTTTGTCTGACGTATCGTTGCATTAACGATATTACAACACCAAGTATGTATTACTACTACAGATATCTACAGACTTACATACATTGTGGGTTATAAAATTCTGTTTAAATAACTTCAGGGTTTCATAAGATTGCATTATATACAGGCTGGATCAAATTAAGTGATCTTTTTTTAATATGATATTTTTAACAGACTATTTTAAATAATAATAATAATAATTTATTTCATACAGGTAAAAGAACTCAATGGAGAAATAAAAGAATTGAGGAGGAAACTCTGGGAGTACTGGGAGGGAGCAAGAAAACTACGTGAAGAGAATATAATTTAAAAAAAGGATTAGAAGAAATTAAAGACAAAATGAAGACATTTGAATATTTAGAAAAAACAAATAGAAAGGAAAGAAAAACGAAATAGAATAGTAATAAAAGGGTTGAAGATTGAAAATAGAAATGAAAAAGAATCTAAGAACGAGGTGAAAGACTTTATAAGAAATACGTTGCAGATAGAAATGAAGGCAGTTACATTTGAGGAAGGAAAAAGTATACGTTGTTGAAACAGAAAAATTCAAACAAAAATTAGACTTTATGAAAAGAAAAAATAAACTGAGATATATAACAGAACAAAGGATTTTTATTGCCAGCGACCTCACCGAATAGGAAAGAAAAATCCAAAAGAAAATAAAAGAAGCTGCTGAAGAATTCCGAAGACAAAATAAGAATAGGATACCAAAAAAAAAAATAGTAGAAGGGGAAAAAAAATTTCGAGAAGGACAGAAAAGCTTTTTAGGAAAGAACATAAACAAAGAGGGGAACTCATATTCAAAAAAACCATTAACCGAACATATGAAAGGAAACGGGACTATGATCTTGGCAAAGGATAAGGGCAAGAGAGTAAGAAACAATGAACTACGAAAAATTGAGAAATACGGAAAAAATAGTGAAACATGGATAATTGGCACTTGGAATGTAAGAAGCATTAACGGCAAAGAAGAGGAACTTATATTAGAATTTGAGAAAACTACTTTGGATCTGTTAGCACTGAGAGAAACGAGGAAAAAGGGAAAAGGATGTATTGAAATGACTGGAAGGCATCTATTAGTTTACAGTGGAGTGGAGGAAAAGATGAACGCTAAAGCAGGAGTAGCATGTGTAATGAGGAAAGCAAACATCAACAAAATAAAGGAGTGGTATCAGAAGGGATCCTAAGAATAGAATACAAGTTTGAAGGCGATAAAATTTACACGGTCCTAGTTGTCTATGGACCGAACGAAGGAGCAGCAAAACAAGAATTGGACGAATTTTAGAAGAACCTACAAGAAAAGTTAAGAACAAAAGGTGGGTCAATTATCTTGATTGGAGACTTCAATGGAAGGGTGGGCAATGATACAGAATCTTCTGAAAGGGCGGTAGGAAATTTTGGAGAATATACAAAAAATTATAACGGGCAAAGAATTATTGACGCCTGCATTTTAAATGATTTGCTAGTAGGAAACACATGGTTCGAGCATAAAGATATACACGAATATACCCGAGAGGTAGCGACCAGAAGTGAGAAATCGGTCATCGATTTGGTGCTAATAGAGAGAAAAGAAAGACCAACCTTGAAAGATGTTAAAGTGAAGAGGGGAAGCGAGATCCGAATCACTATCCAGTCGAGGCACAATTTAAACAAAAGATAAAAAAGAACTAAACCAATAGGAAATAGAAAAATGAATTACACACAGATAAAAACATATAAGTTACAAGAAGAAACCTAGAAAAGGGAATATCAAGAAACAGTTGAGAGAAAATTAAAAGTAAATAAAGGAGCAATAGATAAATTGGGACTAGAAGAATGAAAATATTTCAAAAATGTTTTAATAGAAGTAGCAAGGGATATATGTGGAATAAGTAAGAACACAAACAAAAGAAAACAAATCCCATGATGGAATCAGCAAATAAAAGAGGCAGTTAAGGAAAAGAAAAAGATATGGAAGAATTATTTAAGCACAGGAAAAGATACCCTGCGCTTTATCATATACTAACACTTTTGAACTACTTCATCCTATTCTGAAATTGCAGAATTTTGTTATACCGAATAGTTTTAATTCATAGATTCACAAATTTTCATGGTTCTACTAGTTAAACATTAAGAGAGAACAAATTATTAGTTTAAAATTTTTCCATTTACTTTTTTTCTCAGTGTAAATTCTTTTCTGACATGATTCATTAAGCCAATGATTTACACGTTGCGCCGATGTTATAAATAAATTTTATTGGCTGTTACAAAAATCTGCTTGTAAAACAGGATCGTAAATTTCTGGTAACGTTTGATGTGGAAAGCGCATAATCCCCGAATATGACTTGTTTTGATAATGGCAACTTATCATAGCTGGAAATAGTCCAGGTTTTTGACTTTTTCATTCTATAAAGCCAACTACTTAGGTGTTGCTATAAAATGATTAATTTACTGTTTTGACTAGTATTATCTCTGTGGATTATAATTGATGCACATTCTTCGGATTAATTTGATATTACAGAATAAACATCTCTCGTTTGTATATATGTATACGAAGGTATGCAAATATAACATGCTGTGCACAATTCGTTTGGTATATTAGATACCTCATCTTGCAAGCTTACCAAAGAAAATATGATTTGTGCAAATTGAGTAAGTAATACCGTAAGTCCACTTGGAATATTAAATACTCTAAGACAAATGTACAAATACATTCCTCTCATTCCATACTGAGTGTAATAACCAATAATGACCTTCTTGTTTGTATGTTATGTAGTACTATGACACGAAACAATTCCCACTGTGAAAATTGATGTTTATGAAGGATTCAGAGTTTGTAAACAACCGTGCAATCGCTCTCACAAAACAAACAGAAAAGGATTTCACGCAGAGTTGTAAATTGGTTACGTTTGAGAATTTCAAAATTCAATATCCTGTCGCTCCAATCAAGTTGTTTGTACTTTTTAGCCACTTGTTTTGGCGTTCGAAGCCGTTGACTCAATAGACCTAATAAGGATCAAGTGGTCCGAGGTCGGGATAATAACATAATTCAAATCAAATTGCTGCGTATACATTTGCCTGTATGGTAATGTAACGTTTTATATTTTTCTGTGTATGTGAAATTTAATGGGCATCAATTTAAGTTCATTAGATTTTTTTTTGATTTAGATAATTTTGGTAATTAAATTTTTCCCAACATCATAGAGTTTGTATTTGAAAAAGAGCGTGTTTTGTACTAAATATGTGTACATGGCCAAATATATTGACCAAGAGGGACTTTTCCATGCACCATGAACTGTAAATTGATTAGCTTAGTCTCCGATCTGTCTGTAAATAACAATACATTTTAACCGAATTCAATCGATGACCCAAAATATAAGGCCTCACGCTTATCTATGTACATTATAGCCATAAAGGATAGTAAACATTAATTCTGGTTGGGTAAACTCTCATAATTACACCGCGTCCACTCCTTCTATATTAAGGTCATAGAAAAGCAAGTCATTAGAAGGTATATGATCTAAGGGAAGAATTGAAAAATATATGTACAGAATGTATTAGAAATAGGCTGTGTTGGACTCCGTCAACCATTTCTTATTAGTTAAAAATATATATAATGAATGTATTGTTCAAATGAATTTATAAATTATTTGAAATTTTACACAAGTCCAAAAAATATTTTTTGTTAAACTTGTAATAAATCTCATTTGGAAGGTATTATGTTATTAACCATTACTTCAATACAAACAATCCCCTCACCTCACGCCTCCGCCACCCAAGAAGTTGACCAGTAGAGTACCAAACTTTAATCCATAAAATGCAAGTTATACCAGATATCTTTGAAAACACCGGCATTTTACTAAAACGTGTCAATTTATTGATGTTTATCGTTCGGTTTTTTGATTAAAACTGGCAGAACCTGAGCGGATTGACATCTTGATGATGCCAGAATTCGGTGACTGTCTACGTTATTTTGAAGAAATTCGTAAAAGGTATGGTGTTAATTAAAAAGTAGGAGATATCTGGCCAAGTAATAGATTTACCAAGAAGTGTACGTCTAAGAAAAGCAACCTATGAAGACAACAGTGTGACTATTTTACCAACAGTTCCTCAGAAAATAATTAGTTGTCTACAACGGAATTGTAACAAATTCATGAGATCCCCCAAGAATCTGGCCAAAAATTCTACAATGTGCAAAAATTAAACCCTTCCAATTGCTCATAAGTTGACTGAAGATGATTCAGATCGCATACTACACTTTTGCAAATTAGCGACAGAATTTATCAGAGAACAGCTTGATTTGGTGAAACAAATATTTTCTGCTGAAGCAACGTTTTGTCTTAATGGTAATGTTAGCAGGCACAGTTGTGGTTACCGGTCAACTGAAAATCCCCATTACGTATATTATAAATCGAACCAAATATCTTTCAGGGAATCTTTCATTTACAACATCAGGGGTAGTTGAAATGTAGATTAAAGTTAAAATTATAGGTTTTGTCTTTAATATCACTAGACTCTATTATATCTTTGATTATGAGAATACTGTGTATTGGTTCCACTACTTCTATTATCTGCTTCATATTCCTCTGAATCTTAATGATGTCCAGATATATATAGGGGCCAGTTATCCCAAAGGGATATTGCCGCTTCTAAAGCTTTCTAGATCTGAAAAAAACTGCGGGGTGGATCAATCCCATTTTACTTCTGTTTATATCTGCTCGCATATGTCTCTCCATTTGTTTCTATCTTTGGTCTTCTCCTGCCATCTGTGTACGCCAGCTCTACCAAGGTCTGTCTTCACCTATTACAGCCATGTAGCTCTGAGACGGTCACGGCTTTTCTTCCTCCAGGTTGCTATTCCAAGATGTTGTAAATTGTAGTTTTGTTCCCAGCTCTCCACACATGACCCAACCATCTTGCCTTCTGTTGTTTTATTTTTCTGACCACGTCTATACCTTCCAATTCCTTTGCTACCTCATAATGATGTCCATATACTCTTTGAAAATTATTAAATATTATTATGAAAAATGAAAACGATAAAAGCCCAATATACAGTTTCATTCGCAAAAACCGTTAAATTTGTTCTTTGAAAAACAAACATTTTATAGAGACATATACAATTCAAAGAACCTATTGATCTGGGAGCAAACGTGACAAATCCTCTTTTCTCTACAGTTTTAAAATAGAACGCGGATAGCACACGTAAGTACATACATCGTTTTCTGCACAATTTATTAGCGGTTATTGCAGACTATTTATTTCTACTCGACCGCTATAACTTTCGCTTTAGGTGCACCGTGTGCTGTATAGATGTCGGACCTATTGACTATAAAATTAATGGCAGTTGACAGGCACGTTTAGGTCGTGTTTACTTGATATCTCAGCCAGCTGTCTGGCACACAAATGGCCTGCATCCAAATGTAATTTCATATATCATTAAAATCAGTTACAGAATTTGCAGGGAATGTTTATCTCACAATGTATTCTGACACATCTGGCGCTTAGATATTAATTTTGTAACATCCATCAAAACTTTACAAACATACACAATTGCGGAAAACAAAAAGTGATTTCGATTACATAGCGGCCGTACGTGAGTCATAAAGCACACAAGGAGTGTACTTTGGTGCATATTAATGGTACTCCTTTTCATTATTCAATGTTAGGGTAAGTTAGCAAGTGCCTATTCATTTATTTGAGTCTGCTATGTGTATACTTTCAGGAATTACGTATGCACATATTACGAATATTGTATATAAATGTACACCCGTTATTACGTATTATGTGATTTTAACTTATTTGTCGGTAATTACGCACGGTGATAGACAACATACGTCCTTAGTTCGAGTAATTAATACTCGCCCACACTGCGACATCTTACTACTCTTGAGGATATAACACCTGGACAGCTGTTGCACGTATGGCTCATGTCCAAAAGCAATTTCACGTCTCATTGCGCTTCTGATCAAAAGATGAGGTCGTAATTCAGGAGGACTCGTGATATATTAGATATTGCAACTGACGCACCTTTATAGTTTTCCTTTAATTAATCGAATTTCTGGCTACGATACAATGACCGTGCCGTGTAACACGAACCCGTATTGTACGGCAAAATTTATGGCGACTATTGGTAGCGGAAATAAAATAGAGACTGCACACTTTGATTCTAAATTGCAATTGAATATCCCATTAAATTTTATTTATGTGTGGTTGTCGGACAACTAGCTTGGATGTATGACATTAAATTAAAGGTATAATTGAAATCATTTGCGCAGTGAAATAAGTCAGCTAAAGTTATACGATATTGTTCTCTATATACAGGCTGATCCGTTTGAAACTGCAATGAAATGTTTGTGTGTGTGATTTCTATATACTCTAAAGATTCCTGTGCAAGAATAAGCCTAAAATAAAACCCCTTTTTGTACTCCTTTCTAGTCTTTGAATTTGATTGAATCCAATGTTTGAGAATACGTCTCACTCCAAGTAAATATATGAAATAACAAATCAGTTCCGTAGATAATTAGTGACAAAACGGCATTTGAACTTGCAGGAGTATAGCATCATTTTTGCAAAAAGTTCCCCCGATAACTTAATTAGAATTATTTTATTATTATAGAATACCTTAAGTATATATTCAACTAAATGATAAGTTGTTCATATTACAACAATCACATTTCAAAAAAACAAAACAAAAGCTTTAATCCCGTGCTAACTTAAATTCTAGCCTCACACTAAAACTACATAAGGTACAGAGACATTAGTATTAAATAAATAAAAGTAAGTTCAATCACTTCGTTTGTCTATAATTTTAAGAATCATCGATGCTGTTGCCAAAAGACGTTTGACCTTTTTTTTATATAAGTTTAAAGGGATTCTCATATTTTATTAATGTAAGTTATCCTAACTGATGTTGATGTATGGCTATATTGCATTGAGTAACAAAAAACAACATGAGGTTCTGTAAAAATAAGAGGATCTGTACTGCAACGAACAGTTCAGCGCCACTGAAGGCGTTGTGGAACCCCAAAGCGACACCAATAATGACCTGAGAATGTATACAACAGCTGAATGTACTCAGGTTAGTTTGTTGTGGGTGCCTGGATATTCAGTAATCAGCATACGAAGAAATAGGCCCAGAATATGCCACGGGAGTACTTAGGAACGCAGTACGAGGGCAGATGTAGAAATTGGCTAGAAAAACACAATTAACACTGGAAAAATATAACCACGCACAGTCATGGTAAGACCTCAATAGAGACAACTAACGAAATACAATCTTAGTAAGACTCACTCTCGTATAGTACTAACGGGACATTCTGCACTGGCAGGACACTTTGACATTGTGGACCCAAATGGCATCCTGTGTACAGACTGCATATCACATCTTGTGTGAATACGCGGCCTTAGATCCTAGACGACAGGCATTCTTTGGGAAAAATTTACCCAGAAGATTATATCGACCAACAAGCCGAGAAGTAGCTAGAAGTAGTACGGGATACACGGACTTTGGTATGGGTGGGTAAAAAAAATGGAGATTAAATACACAAATCCAAAAGGCTGAAGTGTTTCGGACGATTTTGATCAGGTGGCTCTCACAAAAACAAAGCAATGTTAACATTTTTGTCAACAAGTATTAAGTATTAATATAGGTCACAGAATTGATAAGTACTTCTGTAGCGACTTGGAAACTACCTTTTTCACTTCTTTATTAAATAGCTAGTTAAATGAATGTCGTTGAAAATATATTGACTAATCACATTACGATACCGAAACCTGTCATTCAATTTTTGCCATGAAAAATTTATCAGATATCTATAAGTGTGCATTCAAATTAAAAAAAAAGTATTTCACCTTTTCATTCCCTAAGCTACTCGCCTGGAAGTATCAACTGTCGAAAGCAAGCACCACTTTTCATCGTTAATGGGACCAGGCTTATCTACCCTTAACAGTAGGTCTCGCTTCTGAGAATCACACATTAAAAACGAAATTATATTATTGGGAATGACAAGGATATATACAATCAGAAGCAAATTTATTTCGTTTTCCGTAAAAAAATACATGTACCAAATGGCACGTAAAATATGTACAAAGAAAAGTAAATATATGAGATTAAGTAATACCTAATATTTAATTAGTAATGTTGTTGTATGCGCAGATTTACATATACAGAATGATTGATTTTTCATCGTGCGCTCATTATTTTAAGTAATTTAAGTATTTAAGTATTTAAAAAATTGAAAAATAATTCTGATAACATAGATCGCTGTACTTTCAAAAACAAAAAAGGAGCGAATGACGATTGGTTTTCTTAAATTGAACAGTCTGTATTTTCTGCATAATTATATTAAATTCTGAATGCAGCGAAAGCGTCGCTGCATTCAGCAATTTTTTCTCTTTGGGAAATTAATAACATCATAATAAAAAAAAGGAAATTACATAAGTAGGCTTTGGAAATGTGAAATGTCGACATAATTTATTGTGCAGAGCTCAGATGTGCATCAACAAAAATAGTGAATATTACAATTTTTGCAGTAGAATACTTTTTGATTTTTTGTTTTTCTTTTTGTGTAAAAAATTCATGGCCTACTTATGTAATTTGTTTTTTTGTTATTTTGATGTTATTTATTGACTGAGGTGAAAAAATAAAAGCGTCACTGCATTCAGAATTGTATAATCTAAATATGCAAAAAAGTACAAGGTGTTCAATTTAAGAAAACCAAACTGTGACTCCCTCCTGAGTGTGATTGTTTTTGAAAGTACAGCAATTCATCTTAGCTTACTGGAAGGAGCACAAAATATTGGTCGGTTATTGATTTTTTTAAATACTTTCATTCTCACGGCAAGAATGAGTGCACAATGAAAAATCAACCAGCTATATGTATGGGTACAGCCAGTTTTATTCTTTCATCATCTGTATTTCAACACCAGTGGTATAATACAATGTATATAATTGGAGTTTATTAATTAATAAATTAAATAAACCAACAGGATGTAACATAAAATTACAAAATATATAAAATATTAATCAATTATCGTCATCAAGAATAAGAAGGAATATTGCCGAGAGCGCACTTAAGTATGCATTTATATCTTTTATGAAGCATAGTTCTCTGGAATTACATTATAAACTTTAATAGCCATGTTTTGTATGAGTATTTGCTAGATCTATCCTTTTCACACCTTTTTAAATTGGTATATCGATTGCTGTAGTTATGAACGCCAGAACTATTCTGAATTTTCTTTTTGATTTTGGTGCACATAAGGATGCTGCTCCACACAACACACAAATAATATACTGTTGGTCAAGCAAGTCCAGAACATATTTTTTACATGATTTCATGGTTTTAGTTTTAAAGATCAGAAGCTCATAAAGAAAGTTTGAATTAAAATACGCAAAATACATTTTCTAGAACAGTTATGTATGTTAGTTTTAGTGTGGGATCTACTCATTGCTATTTTAGTAAAGATTACTAGCTGTACTTACTTAGCTGTAGGGCAGTATAGTAAGCATAATATATCGGATCACTCCTCACCTCACAACAAACTGATTAATATGGACGCGTATATCGAGAATACATGGATTCCTATTACACTGGTTAACAAGATTTTTGTCACAAGCACAAAGATTCCTGATTCCATATACCTTTGCATGCTGAAATCAATTATGTTTTCAGAATTTCTCCGTCACCCTTAGTTCCAGGATATTTGCTTATCCACCTAAAATATGCATAGATATGTAGTATAAGAGAACATGTCTTGACGTTATTTCAGTTGTCCGCTAGAGCTTGGAACTGATCAAGCAGCATGCAATAGTTAATGTTTGAACATGTCTTGACGTGTTAAGACCTACATTTCCCATTCCTAGATAGCATCTCTTGTTATTTCAGTTGTCGGCAAGAGCTCGGTGAATGAACATATACGCTGATGTTGTTAACGTCTTACCCCGCTTGTTGATCCTCAAAAAAATTATTTGCCCCGTTTGTACATTAAACTTGGGTTGATGAAAAACTTTGTCAAAGGTATGGATAAAACTAACAGTGGGTTTGCGTATGTGAGGAGTAAGTTCCCTAAGATCAGTGATGCTAAGGTAAAGGAAGGGATTTTTGTGGGACTCCAGATCAGACAGCTACTTCGAGATGAAAAATTTGTTCGGGCGCGAAATGGTGTTGAAAATGCAGTATGGTTGTCTTTTAAGGAGATTTGCGACCGCTTCTTGGAAAATCGTAAAGCCGAGAACTACGTAGAGATTGTTAACAATCTACTGGCCTCATATAAAGCCATGGGTTGCAACATGAGCCTAGAAATACACTTTCTTGACTCCCACTTGGACTTTTCCCAAAGAACCTTGGAGCAGTCAGTGACGAACATGGCGAAGGATTTCACCAGGACATTCTACTGATGGAGAAGAGATACCGAGGTATATGGAGCCTTGCTATGTTAGCAGACTATTGCTGGACGCTGAAGAGAGATGTTTGTGATACAAAGTACAGCCAATACTCATATATCAGCACATTTTCCAAGTAAATATATCACTTTGTACGTCATTATTTTCACGATTTATACACATATTGTAATATATACTTTCACAAAATTTCATTGCTTTGTCACTCTGAAACCGTACCTGATAGATGAATTCTGAAAACAGATATGAAGTAAGTATAAAAAGTAGACAGAATAAATCTGAAATTTTGTTGACCAGTATTATCAACCGTATGACCGAATGGGGATCCACGTATTCTTCTATAAATCCCAAATTAATCAATTTATTGTGAGATTATAAGTGCTTCCATGTATTGTGTTCCATGGCTAGTTGTTATTTTTTAATTATATAATGCTTAAATTTGGGTATTTTTCTAGAAGCCCAAGATTTCTCTGAGACACGGAGTTTTCCAGCAGGTTATTATTTTACTGAAAAACGTATCATACGCCACCGTTATACCAATAAAACAAAACAAAAATAGTATGTTTTCAGAATTGTGTTGATTTCGATTTATTTGATAGTAAAAATGTAAGTTTTGCTGCTTTTATAGAGGGATTTTATCATTTTATCATTTTTCTGCGTATACAGTGTGGAGGAGATTCACCTGGTTATAGGATACCATGATTTAGGTAGTCGACTATAAGAAGGCGGAACTAATAATAAGACCTATCTGTCATTATACACGTTACTTGGTTGAATGGAAATGTTAATGTATAAATATTAATATTAATAAATATAAACAATAATAACTAAACGGTATGATTGGTATTATTGTAATTTCTCTTCAACAGTTTAGATTAAGCATAAGTATACGCACTCTGAGAAACTACAAATGACTAACAACTATATTTAACTGGTCCTACAGCTTCTATGTTGCTCTGCCCTCTTCAGCGCACATTATGTGCATTTCATGTTATTCCACAGTGATTCCTATAGCCAGGTGGTTACTATCCTTTCTATATAACTACATCTCTTACAAATGTGTTAATAGTTTTGTTTCATACTTTGTTCTATTTATCAAGGGGAATCAGCAGATCAATCATTATAATATCAAGGGGCCATTAAATTATCAGCTAAATAAGCATATAAACCTAGAGTATTAAACGAAAGTAGTAATTACGGTAATGAACCTGTCCTATTTAACATTTTTCTACCCACGTTTCTTTTCGTTTCACCTTTTTTTACAGCCTATCTAGTTCATTAAGGAGCAATATTTACACACACAATTACGGCGAATAGCACCTGAAACAGGTTTTAGCTAGTTCGGGGGCGTTCAATACTGATGGAAATTAATGCCTTCAGCGGGTTCACGACGTCGCCGTTCGAAGCCGCTCACGGTACGGTTTTATCAAAAATTAATTCCCCATGAAAACGGTGCACAGAACCGTATGATTCGCCTTCAAACGGGCAACTTTTAACTTTGCAATTAGGATCAACAGAGTACTGATTTGCAGCTGGACTCGTCCACGGCCCGCTTAATATTGATTTCCGCAAGTATTCTGCTTCCCATTAGCGATTATATACAATTTATCCTCTAAGAAGCTTTAGCTGAAATCTATATTCCATTCTTAAATAAGCGATTAGTTTTGATCCAAGATTAAATTCGAAAACTTTATGATAAATGATAACCAATTGGAATCTGATTACTTTCTATACGATTCACAGAATATCGAAGAGTCCAACTTCTAATATTAGTATTTGACATTTACGAATGGCCGTATCTAACTTTTGCGAGTTTACTCCGCTCGTTTCCATGAAGTAATGAAATTTTACTGTGCGCGTGAGATGCGAATTTTACGACTCGAATAAGTAGCTGTAAATCATGGGATGATACTTATTCAGATTGGTCATTCTACATATTATACGAATGGACGACTAACCGAAAAAGGTTAGTTAAAAATATGTGGATTAATAAATAATTTCACATATGTTACATAGTAAAAAATTTAGCTGAATTTATCGATACTTACCAAAGTCATGGTGTTTGAAATGTAGATATATTTATAGTGGAGTATCTTTACTAAGCAAAGATACTTAACACCATAAGTATATTTATTTTGGCTAATTTTAGTCCCTGATACTAAAATCACAAAATATTGAAGATTATAACGCAATATAGAATACTAAGAATTGAGTTCCATTATATTTAACCGGTACACAAGAATTAGTTAATAAATTTTGCAAATACAGTTCAAATTCTAATTGTGACTATAACGTATTTTCAAAAATTATTGGCTAGTGCAAAACATAGCATAACATAAAGAGAGGAGTTGAATTACAACTGTGTAAAACAGTACAAGCTCTGTATAAGACGACAAGAAACTACGTGAAATGTTAATAATATGCGATTAGATGAGCTTAGAACTACAGCAGGAGTAAGACAGGGAGAGGTACTAAGTCCGTTGCTGTTTACCATTATGATGGACGATATTATAAAGGCAACAATTCGACGTAGCAGAAAGCAGTTTACAGGATAGCATACGCTAAATTCAGTGTATCAGTATGTATTAGTACGTGTGAGTGCATTCGCAGACGACTTAGAAATGTACGCCAATTGAAAATTACAATACAACCTCAACTTGTGGGAAAATGCCCTTGAAGAGAGGAATATAAATATAGAAAAGACCAAAGTCATGACGATTCGAAACATCTTGAAAGCTATGAACATCATAATTCGAAATAAAACAATAGGAAAGTTTTTTTTAAGAATTTGGGAGTATGGATTGAAGAAAACGAAAGGAGTTTGATATTAACAATAAAATAGGATCAGCAATAAATAGTAATATATGCTCAAGCGCGGTGGTGCTGATGAATAAATTTGATATCAACTAACCGTTTGAAATGGTCATGAATGAATTAATAGTTTTCTAAAATCTTTAGATTGCAAGGATTGTGAGGCAGTACAATTCAGTTCGGATTACTGCTTCCGCACAAAGTATTAATTAATTCGGGACGACACGTGTTTCGGGATTGCGTTTATTCTAAAATCTTGCAAGTGTTTTCCCCCAAATCAACATGGCTTAGTGGTAAAAGTCAGGATACGGCATTATTTGATATTTTGGTTTGCACTCTGGAAAATGGGATTCAAGGTCTAGCCAGTCAATGGTTCCATACATATTTAAGTGATCGCATCCAGCGAGTAAAGATACACAATAATATCTCCAAACCTCCACCATCGGTGTACCACAAGTACCGGTTCTTGGTACTGCCCTCTTTTTAACTTACTTTTACAATCTACATTCGCTTGCGCTTAACACCCAATCAAGCAAATTAATGACGTATGCTGAAGACATTAGTGTCATAACTTCGAGTGGTACGACAAATGGAACGATTTTCAATATACCCTACATTACTACGTCAGTAAAAGTTTGGATGGCCGTTAATAAGTTCGTAATAAATCTGGACAAGTCCTGCATTCTCTGCCTTGCACCATTTTGCTGAGTTCAAATGAATATAGATTTACTACAGCACACCCTTGGTTTTCGCAAGGAAGTCTCAATTAAATTGCTGGGTATTACAATTGATCCTAAATTAAAATGAACATACCATGTGGACAATTTCTGCACGAAGCTTTCTAAAGTTTTTGAAATCATAATGCAATTATGAAATTGCACTTTTTATCTCAATAATTACCGGTAACAAAATCACTGAACGTTGTCTAACGAACATAGCATACTTATCTCGTTAACAGTACTTACAACATTAATTTCACTTTTATATTTTCATCACGTTACATACAGGACGACCAAGCGCCAAATTATTTGTTTTCTTTTTCCGTTTACTCGTTTGCTTTGACAGGACTATTACATCTAAAGCGCAACGCAAACATAAAGCACCGCAGCTCCTTAGCTGTGAAAGCCGTGTTTGTGTGTCTTCACTCTAAGCCTGATTATACCTTTGGGTAAACAGTCTCCTTTGGACGTCTTAAAAATGTCTACCGGTATCTCGTTATACGATACCAATGAAAATTTTCCTTCTCTTCTTTCAGGAAATACGTTTTTAATTTAATGAAATTTTATGAACAATGAATCTCTTTTCACTTCTGCAATGCAACCTTTGAAACGTAACACTGAAATCCAATATTTCGCTCGTTTATTTTATAAATGCCTAGAGAAACAAACATGTTACGGCCTTCCTGATACGTAGCTAAGCTTTATGTTTCGGCGTGCTTTCGAGCGTAGTATAAACAATCGGTTTTGAGTGTCAATATACAAGCATTCGTAATAACGACCTCTAGTGAATGTAACCATCTTAAATAAATAAATCGCTTATAGTGATTATCCAATAAATTCTTGTCCACATTCTGATCGAGGGAAATTGCACATTGACTACAATGTCATGTAAGTTATCCTGAACTTGGTCTATTGCTGTTTAAGTGCTACCAATATGTAATAGAGTTACGAATAGACTGTTAGACAAAACAAAATTTGAAACCACAGGTAATGTAGTAGGTCAATACGTGTGTTAACATATTTTCCAGAGTTTACTGCATAGTAACTTGTATACTTAAAAAAAGCCTTTACAGACATTTACGATTCTCCGGCGTTTAAACTGTAATTACTCGTGCAATATTTTCACGTATTTGAATATTAGTAAGCACAGTGGCGGCTCGTGAATTTTTAGAGGTAAGGGTTGTAATGAAACGGTACAATTTGAAATATTTTTGTTTAAATATAATAGAAAGCTTAATGTCAGTGTAGTTTTGGAAAGGTTTAAGTTGATGTTATTAAATTATCCGTTATATATTGTAAAAAGTAGTTGTGTGGACTGGACGAAAAGCGATAGAAGAGAAGCGGGGAGGCCTATAGTGAGGGGCACGAGCTGTCAGGCGAGACGTCACTTTTGACATTACGTCAGTTTGACAATACGTCAAAACAAATTAAATTAAGAGTCAGGTGATATTACTGACTGGGATAATTCGCAGGAAAAATAAATGAGAAATAAAAGTCAGTCAAGGGACAATTCTTGACCTGGCTGGGGGTGTAACTAAGTTTAGAGAGTCAAGTGATATTAACTAACTCAACTGGTTGCGTTATTTAAGTAAAAGTCGTTATCGACCCCGTATTAATCCAGAGATATCTGTTCGTGAGTCGGACTACTAAAGAGAGCGAAGACCAATATACGAAGAAGGCAGGTTGGCTGTATTAAACCCCAACTCCCCGTCGAATTAGAAAATTGGAACGACCGGAGAGCTAAGTCCACAAACTACACTAATCATCGTATTTTTTCATTAGTATTCATATTAACAGTCAAAAGGGATCCCAAATATTTATTTTTATCTATTGTTGTTTTCTTTTGTTGACTTGAGATAAGTATCAGATAGAGTACTCAGGTTAGATAACCCATTTTCTAAATTTAAGTTAATTATAAGAGTACCGTTACAGGGTTGTACAAAAAATAACTATAAATGAATGAGAAATTATTATCTTAATTTTATTAATTGCGGAAAATAATGTGTATGCGGCGGTTTTTATAGCTCACAAACTTGTTTTTTTAATACCATTTTGAACCAAATCCTTCTCTATTGACAACATAGCTAAAGTATTTAACCGTTCTTGCGGCATAGTGTTCCCTAAGAATGTTTTCATTTTTTTCTGCGCTGAAAGCAATATAAAAATATTAATGCTTTCCGCGTGCTTCTGAATTCCTCTATCTACGCTGCTCATTAAATCAATTAACCCTTTAAAGATCCCTTTTGTTTGATGACTAAGATTAGTCATGCCCGCGAAACGTCAGTTCATATTGTGGCCAAAATTTTATTCAATCAAAATTTTTTGACAAAATATACCTGTTCATTGTGTTTCTGAATTGATTGCCTAGAAGCGCTATCTACCTGAGTGGCCATGTTCCCTCGATCGATATTCGTGATACTACGAAGGTTCATGATATCCAACGACACATATCCACCACATATCCACAAAACATCTTCATAAATTTTGTTGTTAAATTGTTTTTATAAGAACTGTTTTTGCTTTATCCATTTTGACTCAAAGTTATTCTTGACTAAATCGATTTTACGCCCACCGCGCGTCTAGACACGACTAAACGGTGCTACGATGTGCCGCAGTCCCGTTCGCCGTATCCTAACCGGATGTTCGGATGTCTCCAGCACGTCGTTCGGCAATACTTTTTTATTTTTGATTACTGCTTTTATGAAATTTATCCAATGCTGCAGCCCTTATACACCAGCCGCCACTGCAATAAACATTAACCATTCTTTGATTAATTTATACAAGTTGTTCATATCGATGTGTTCAACGAAGACTATACTAACTAAAATTTTCTACTATTTCAGTTATATACAGCAAGCGTTTTATTCAGCTAATCTTTTCCCTGGATGAAGGTCGTATCTTACATTTTCAATATACTGTGACCAAAATTACACG
This sequence comes from Osmoderma eremita, assembly GCA_031763485.1. Classification (NCBI taxonomy): domain Eukaryota; kingdom Metazoa; phylum Arthropoda; class Insecta; order Coleoptera; family Scarabaeidae; genus Osmoderma; species Osmoderma eremita. Next base: position 167,603 of record JARFOC010000608.1, read on the forward strand.
CCTGTATTGAATAGTATCTCCAATTTGTATGCACAATCCACCGAAGGCAATCATATCTTGAGTTACTATATTCTTCGACGTCGATTAACCGGTTAGTATTAGTCGTATCTCGAGTTACTTTAGTTTTTGGTGCAATTTTAAGGTTAGGTGTGGTTAGGTGATGTTTGTGTAAGTTTTGTTGTAACAACAAAAATGTGCTCCAGGACAAATTTAATTTTTTAAACTTTTAATCTGGGTCCGGAAGCGGAAAAAGAAAAACTTAGTGCAAAATATGAGCTTCATTTAAAAAATAAGACCGCGGCCAGGGATCTGAGAAATTCTGGCAAAGATCTTGCAACAAACGATAAGAGTGTATGCGTAGCTTGTTTTGATCTCCAAAAAGTTTGAGCTATTCCACAATCGAATGTCAGCGATTTCTATTACAAGAGTAAGATTTCAACATACAATTTTACAGTTTACGACAAACCACGAGGGTTACTGCTATCTGTGGCATGAACAAATAGCAAAAAGAGATCCCAATGAAGTTGCCGGTTGCCTTTGGAAATTTTTAGACTTGAAAACTAGAAAACAGTAATTAATATTCTATTCAGACAACTACTGGACAAAATATAAACCGGTTTGTTTTGTTTGTTTGGCTTTGCCGCCGTACATTTTCAAATTGACATTATACCCAGATTTCTTTGGAAGGGACATACTCAAAATGAAAGTGACAGTATGCACGCAGTCATTGAGAATGCAAAAATACGACAACCAGTTGTGTATTTGCCCGAACAGTGGGTCACTTAATAAGAATAGCCAACACAACTGGAAAGGTTTACGACGTTACAGAGATGTTTAAATTTTAAAATGCATACCGAAAATGAAAATTGATGCAGACATAAACCCATTCAAAGTGAGCCAAATAGGGACATTAGATTTTCGTATGAAAAGTCATACATTATACAATTCAAGTACGAATTTAGTGTCGATCAGGAAAAATTGTCGAATATCTAGAGGACGACCCACCACTGTAAACAAGTTCTCCCCAAAATTATTGTACGACGGTGTACTACCAATAGACGACAAAAAATTAAGGGATTATTGTGGCTTTGTGATAATGGCAAAATACTCAATATGTATTATGCTTTTTATTGAAGTCTGATTTCAAGAACATCCGTGACTACTGAAGATGAAGAAGCTGACATCGGTGAAGTGAAGAGCGAAAATTATGGATAAAAACATGTGATTTGCAAATAGCTGTGATCCAAAAGTAATTTAGCACACATGTTAACAGAATGTTGTATTAGTTTATTTAAATGGAAGTTATGAAATAGCATCTGTGTAACAAATATTTTAAACAAGATCTCCAACGAATACTATAGTAACTTATTCAAAGGTCACTTAGGGAGGAAAAAAAATTTTGAAATTGTACAGTTAATATTGTAAAACAACGAAATTATCCGATTTAAAACACCACGATTTTTACTGCTGATGTAAATGTTTTTTTTTTTGAATTATCTCAATTGTGCAAATAGGTAATGAGTTACTATAGTCTTCGTTGGATACGTCGATATATTATTTAACAGTGTACAGTTTAACTTTACTAACATTAGCGTTAGGTATGGCATAATACAGTAAATAACTTTCATGGTAAAATAGTGGAAAAGTGGTAAAATCATTACATTCCTTGATCATCCGAATTCATTTTATTATCCATAAAAATGACGGTATATATAAGCAGAATTACAAGAACAAAATCGAAAATCCAAAAGTTTTTGGTCGCTATTGCTATAAAACAGGTATGTTTTAAAACTAAGAGTTTGCTAAAATAGATTGTCTACATAGGAGATATTCGTATATGCTTTTGTTTATATGTTACTCGTTTTAGAATCCCATTACACATATTCCCTAGGCCGTCTATTTACATAACCTTCCTAAAAGAAAAAAATTGAAACAACAACTTTGTTATATACCAATTTTCATATACAATCATTAACATTCCTCCCATAATTCGCCAATCGTCTACAAAAAAGGTTTAAGTATAGAATATGCATACTTATATTATTTATAGGTTATAAGAGCTGTCTATAAAATGACGATGGCTTTTTAGTAAGTCACGAAAACCTCCTAATGTAATTTCAAATCTGTCAGGCGACGTCGTTGCACGAATCCATTGGAGGCGATTAGCAATATAAATCATCGCTGTTAATTTCGACGATCAATAATATCATCGTAGCACATTAGCATAAACGGCACTGAATAATCTATATAATATAGCGAGATAATCCTTTGGAAGTCTGTGTTTTTGGCATATAAAAATTAAGATTTCACTAGTGCGGTCCCAATTATGAAGATAAAATTTGAATAATTTATGCAGAATTTTATAAATGCTATCAGTAACTCACCTAACGCCATAAGAGACTTTTGAGAAATAATTCTTATTTACATCGCACCGTTATGTTTACTGTTAGCAATGTATTGTTTATAACACTAGTAGCTTTCGAAATTTTCACATATGTTACAGTATATTTCCCAATTTATGATGGTTAAAATGAAAGTATCCATGGTATACCAACCAAACACAATTTATAAATTAACGATTTCTTCTGAATCGATAGGTCAACTTCGGAAAACCTTTTTTCCAGAGGCTACATAGAAAACGGTGCTATAAACTATCACGCAATATCGTGAGAAAGGATATTCACGTGTGTGGTGCGTTTGTACATATGTAATGGCAATAAATAAAAGAAAGCTATTGTAAGGTTGTAGTTCACTTCCACAGCAATTCCTTGAATGGAAGGTTCTTTTTCTATGACAATTTCTGCGATCTTACAACCCCATTTATTTTATTTTCTTATGACCACATTCCGACTCACTTTGATTGCCTACATAATTTATATTGCTTGAAATCACGCATCACTTAAGGTAATAATCAATGGCGGTTGTAGATATGATTGATGATCTCCGAATTTAAGCGATTCCAGGTTCAACTTCAAACCGTCATCATTCCTCAATGTCATCAGCATATAACTGAACAAAGCGATTAAGATCAAGGACTTAAAGGTTGTTATTAGGCATTTGATTGTGTTCATCCTGGTTTAATGGTAGGTTTATAATGTATTCTTACTAGAAATGTTAGAATTGCCACACACTTTTTGCCTTCAATAAGGCACAACTAGAAGTATAAACGTAAGTAATACACGAAAAGTATGCAATACCTCCTCTGCGATTGAAGATAGACAGATTTATTTCCATAACATAATACATGTATTGGTATTGTCAACACTAAACAAATTTAAGTTAAAAAATACCCATTACCACCTTGTTGAGTAAAGAACTCTGAATACGCATTTCGGCAACTAAGTTGCCATCCTCAGCAGAAAATCACAAAGCAAAAAATATAATGTCAAGCGTAGCACTCCGAGAACAATCCTGTTCTTAGAACGCCACTATCAAACTAAGCACTAAACAACTAAAACAACTACATATGTAAATGCGACTCTTTACAACACATTTAAAATTTCGTATTAAAATATTCGTCAAAGGTGTAAATTGATTTTGCCAGTAGCATTCCCTTCATTTTTAGTTTAAATTTCTTCTCTTCCATTTCTTTTATATCATCAGATAAATGGTTATAGAATTTTCATGTCGTGCTTGTGCAGTTCTATAATTTGTGTGAATTCGTCCTTACATTTGTGCACATATTCCACACATTGTAGAATGTATGTAGATGTTAATGTTAATATGTTTTGTTTTATAAATAAATTTCTACAGGAGTCCATATATTTCGCATTTGAAAGTATTCTTATCGCTTCTTTTTGTTTGGGGAAAACTTTATGGGCCTCAGGCGTGTGTCCCCACAATAGTATTCTATACGTTGCATGTGAATGGAATAATGCGAAATAAGCTATCTTTGCCGCTTCTCTTGTGTTTTTTTGTTATTTCGTTTACATGATGTTTGTAACTTAAATTATGTGATATTTGTAGTCCCAGGAACTGCACAGTATTTTTCTCATCTTCTGACAGGTGCTTCATGGTAAGTACCAACCTTTGTGTCTTTGTTTCATTTAAATGTAACCCATTTCCCATGAACCATATCTGTGCTTCCAACAACGCTGTTTGTGCTCTATCCAAAGCGATCTCCACTGTTGGTCCTCGTGTCAAGATCGAAGTATCATCCACAAACACACACAAGTCTCTGTAGCCCACACTTCCCGGGATATCATTGATGTACAACAGAAATAGCAAGGGTCTCAACACCGATCCTTGTGGAACACCTCTATCTATTTACATGGGTTTCGATCCTCAACCTCCATATATTGTTATTTGTTCTCTTTGCGTTAGGTACGATTTTATTAATTTATAGGTATTTCCTCGTATTCCATAGAAATCCAGCTTCTCCAGTAACGCGCTGTAATGCACATTATCAAACGTCTTTTTGAGGTCACAACAAGTTAGTACTAAATCTTCACCATCATTAAATGCTGTCGTCACCTCCCTCACCAAGTCCAGAAATGCTGTTGTCGTAGACTTTTTCTTTCTGTACTCATGCTGATGTTAGGTGAGCACATCATTCTTTTACAAAAAGCTTACCAGCCTTGTTTTAATTGCCACCTCGAATATTTTGGAAAGAGTGGGTACTATAGCTATTGGCCTGTAATTTCTCGGATCTGTCTATTCGCCTTTTTTGTATATGGGTATAATTTTAGAAAGCTTTAGCTCCCCTGGGTAAATGCCCGCAACTAGCAAGGGTCTCGAAAATAATGAGAATTATATCCAAACGAGATGTATTTTCAAATGGGAAAACACATAAACAAAATGATAACAGTATGTCTATAGAGTTTTCTAAGTTGGTGACATGCGCAAATAACATCTATACTAATCTATACCGATATATAAAGACAGAAAGTTTGTTTGTATGTTTGAGATAATATCAAAAATCATTTAACCGATTTTGAAGTTTTTTTTTGCACCATTAACATATCTTAGCCCGGCGAACATAGGATATGATTAGTCATACATTATGCAATAGACGCGTTGAACAAAAGAAGAAAAAACTACTTATGGTATAAGTGTCAATGGTTAAACGTCAATCCTCTTAAAAAGCTGTCTCTGTATCATAGAGATACAGTACTTGGAAGAATGTATAATGTACTCCCTAATCAACCTTTTTACTTGAAAATGTTATTGCAGCACGCTCAAGGTCCGACTTCTTTTTAATATTTACGAATGTTAATGGTGTAGTAACGTATCAATTCCCTTGCAAAGATCGCGGTCCCTTCGGAGATGACGAATATTGGGAAAACGCCCTGGCAGATGGCGTGATTTCGCAATATACAATTGAGAGAAGTGTTTTTAACCATACTATGGCTCTCCAGCCATCTGAACCTCACAAACTATGGGATACATTTCGAGAGCATCTATGTAAAGACATGTGGAATAAGATTCGTCATCAGAATAATAACATAACGACCATATACTGAAGATATGTTTAATGAAGACCTTATTATAATTGATTTGTCCATGTGTAGACCTTTGCACAGGATTTGATGTACTAAAATGACTGGTTATTAATAATGATGTTTCAGGTACCTACTCGCAGTTGTAATATCTCATTCATAAAATGGTGATTTTTCTAAACTAAATATCTGAGTATACCGCAGATTGACACAATTGTATCCTACAGTGGGTTGAATATAAAATTCAATTAAATGGAATCAAATGTAAAATTCAATGAGGAAATTTTTGGAAGGCCAGCCAAGCCGCGGGTACTTACTAGTTTAATAATAAAATAGTACTAATCACCCTTATTAAATTACAGACCGTAATAAATAGCAAGTTTACTAACGCAGTGCATTGAAAATTCATAGTTTTATCTCTAAATTTTCGTGTACATATTACCCACATATTTTAAAGTGTAAATATTGCATACCTACAAGCTTTTACATTATACGGTAAATGTTATATGTTATCTAAATGTATACCATTAAGTTTACGCAGTAACTTATTATAACCAATATATTCGGATATAAAATAAATAAGCTAACTGCTCTTGTTAAGCTTTTTAATTTATTAAGTGTTGAAGACTCTGCGGTAGCAAGTTCATAAATACGGTTAAATTTAAATCGCATATCCTTTATTTACCACACCACACCATCTAATTTATAAAGTTTTTTTTGTAGTTAATGTGAGTGTATAATAACGTTTTTATTCGATGGCTGTTAGTTTTAAAATACCCACAGGTGCCGTTATAATGTTTAGTAGGTATAAGAATAGAAAAAGAAGGAGACAGAAGAACTTGCACAACTAGGTTGTTCTCAACAAATTTACATAATAAAGTTGTCAGCTACATGGACTAAATCATTTTGTTCCTTAGCAGTTTTATGGGCTATTTAATAACCAATGTGGCTCCATAGTTGTGGTGATGAAACATGCTTTGGGAAAACTATAAAATTGGAGATACTCAAGTAGATTCTTTTCTAAAACCATCGTAAATACCTTTTTTAATATCTTTATTGTAAAATATTTGATATACCTGTTAAATTATGAATGCGATGAAGGTTATTGTGTTTTTGGCCAATTAACTCGAAATTTCAGAGAAAGCTCGTTTTCACACAAGTTTAGTGGCTTGTTCTAAAAGTAAAATATTATCTCTGACAGCGGAAATAACTTTAATATCTTTGCATTTATTAACAGCTCTCTTCTAATTTCTAATTAAAAAAACTTGGTGTACGCTTAATAATATAAATAGAGGGGGATGTCTGCGGTGCGTTCCTCAATATTAGTAGCGACCCCTTGGCAAAAGCAATTATCGTCGACGGTCAAAGAAAACAGAGATCTGTTCTGTGGCAGTAATATGATGAAACCGCAATCTGCCCGGGTGGAGGAAGAACATTTGCCGGTGGGAATTGTCTCTTTTGATCCGCCCCTTCATGGGCTTTAAGCTGTGCAGGGAATTTTATTTATTGGAGACAATATAAACACCATTATTGCGACGATATTTCAAAGCTGTAAACTTATACCAAACTGCTGTCTGCTATTTGTTTCTAGATTTATTGCTTTCATTATTACCTTTTTAAGATTGGTTTAACCACAAAAAAGTGTAAAAGTTAATGAAACTGTAAGCTCTTTTTATATTTTCTTTAAGGGTAAGATTTTGATGCTTAAAAATGTCTACACTATGTATAAATGAAACAAATATTGAGTCACTTGCAAGATGTATATAGTAACGGAAATTATGACATTAATTCTGCAATGCGTTTTATTATTTGATTAGTGTCCATACAATTATGTAAACGATGGTATTACGAATGATAGAGTTAGGATTGAAAGGAGTATATGTTTTGCAAAATAATTATTTAATAATAATATATTTTAAACCGTATTCCAGGGCAATTTTTTGTGATATAGCAAAAATCTTTGTCGAAAACTCTAAGAATTTTTTAATACACTTTGTCAGTGCCGTAGTTTGTGCTTTTTGTTTTATTTAATAAAAGGTTGCAATTTACTTAACAGAAGGAAATAGATTGTGCACCATTTATCTGCAGCTATCCATATATGGAAAACTAACCGAAAAAATCTGAAAATTTGGTGGTGTATTAAAAGCGATTTGGTCTAATCGAGCAAAATATATACACTTTCGTTCTACGGTATCCAAAGAAACAGAAATCGTCGGAAAATGTTGTAAAATGCTGTAAAATTTTATAACTACGGCTCAGCCAGAGTCACATGTTCTTCATTTTACTTTGTTACATTTTCGATACACGACTTTTTCTGGTATTCCAACAATCTCTTGATAAACTTCTAAACATAATATGTACATGATTAATAAATGATAATTTTATGGAAGTTAGTTTGGAGCATAACCAAAATGATTGAATAGATAGAAATAGATTAGTTTCTAAAGTCTTAAATATTGCTGGATTTATCTAGAGAATATATTATATCACAATATACACATACCAGTCAAAAACGAGTACCACACAAAAAGGGATCCATTATCCAGGTTGCCACGAAGGGGAAATTATTTCCTTCGGTTAACTTGGAATTACCCGCATTTGCACATAAATTTCCAATTCCCCTGTCATAATGTTACAAAACATTATTGTCAATTCGAAATCCTATTTAATGGACGTCTATTATATATTATTAAGCTTCATGCCCTAACGCAAAAATTGTATGCTCCCCGTTTGCGGATGGCATTTTGTACGAACAAAGGCAATGTTTCCATATGTCTCAACGGTTACGTATAGATATTCGATAAAATTTACGTTGTGTTTGTCAATAAATTAAATGGGAACGTAACTGAATACACAGTTCGTCCATTTTGATGTTTGCCCCATTACGATTTGATACATAGGGTAATTTTGCGTAATAAATTTTCAAATAAGGTGAGAATTAACTTTATAAGCTACTATGGAAAGGTAACTAACATTCTTTAACATTTCTAATTAACTTTAACTTTAACACATATTGTTAATTAACCGATATCATATTTTCAAATTAGAAGAAACGATATCCTTACGCGACTTGAAATTGAAACATTCCACAAAACATATTTGATTAAGGAAGCTGTTAATTTCCAAATATTATTCATATAGTCAGTCGATGCTGAAATTACTTCATTTCATTAAATATTAATTCCAATACTGACATATCCACACATACAATACGCATAAGCCTAAATGAGGAATCAACATAACGACCTTTAGGTATAAGATAGTTAATTCATATATGTAATGTTGTACATATGTATGTCTTTGCATGTCTATTCCTTAATCAACTGTCAATTATTACAGACATAATAAATAATTCAAAATCACCTTTGACAGGTTCAACGTAAAAGTTGTATATTAAGAAATGTTTGTGTTAAACCTTAATGCATTATTAACTAAGACCCGAAAAGAGCTACACGCGAAGAATCGATTAATAATTTAACAAGTTACGACAGAAAAAAGTGGTAAGAAGTGGAAAGCACGAGAAATATTTCAAACGTGAAGTATATTATCGGATTTCACCTAAAAATACTAATAGCAGGTTAATAAACTTAAAAGGTTCGATTTAAGTCGTCTAGAAGTAATGTTGAATTGATAAGCTGGTTAAAAAGGTCAAATGTCAAAATGAAAAGGCTTGTTTAGGTTTCGTAATTATTTCTTTTGCTTGGCTGGGTACCATCAGGATATGCCATTTTGGGTTTGCATGCTCTTGAACCAGTTTTCGAAGCACCCTTTCCACTCCGATTGAGGTACCTTCAAAATATGCATTTTGAAAACATCAACCGCTTCTTCAGCCGTCGAAAAACGTTGACCACGTAATTTTTGTTTGATGTACGGAAACAAAAAGAAGTCATTGGGTGCCAAATCAGGGCTGTAACCCATCAATTCAACTTTTTCAGTTGCCAAAAATTCTCTTGTTTAAGCTGATGTATGAGAGCTCGCATTGTTCTGATGGATTGGTCGAACGAAGTGCTCCAAAAATACGATCACGGTACTTCAAAACATATCTATGACATCGTAACAAGTGACGAATCTATGCATATGAGCCCGAAAGTAAACGGCAGTCGATTGTATGGGTCTTTCAAGATTCGTGCAACGTAGGACGGTCAATTCTGAATGGTACACAACCATTTGTTTGCCAGAAGTGTTCGGAAAAATAAGGGAAACCAACCGCCGAATACGGATCAATCTCCACCAGAACAACGCGAGCTCTCACACATCAGCTCAAACAACAGAGTTTTTGGCAACTGAAAAAGTTGAATTGATAGGTCATTCGCCGTACAGCCCTGATTTGGCATCAAGTAACTTATTTTTGTTTCCACACATCAAGCTAAAATTACGTGCTCAACGTTTTTCGACGGCTGAAGAAGCGGTTGATGCTTTCAAAATGCATAGTTTGAAGGTATCTCAATCGGAGTGAAAAAATGCTTCGAAAACTGGTTCAAGCACATACAAAAGTGTATTGATCTTCATGCAGAATACTTTGAAAAACAATAAAGCCATGTACTATGGTTAATTGTAGTCTCTGTTCTCTATGCCCAAAATATAAAAGGTATCCCTCGTATAATTCTTGTGACGACTGTAACCTCTTTGAAGTTTCATCAATTTTTAATCAAAATAATTAGTTTTCTTATGATTTTTCAGAGACTCGATACTTTCTGGAAATGACGACATTAATCAGCTTCTAAAACTGGGTGATATTTCAAACATATTTAATCGAGTGCTTTGCTGTATTTTTGTATGTTATTTTATACATATACTTTTTTAATAGTTGTTATTATTTTTCTTATGCTTACATTTCTTATAAGAAAATCTTTAAAGATCATGCGCTTTATACATCATACATTCGTAGCAAAAAATAACATCCAGATGTATATTAGCAATGTTTTGACGATGTATCGAAGGTAATGTTCTATTTACAGTAGCTGTAGTTGACAGACAGTACGTCTCCCAAGAACGCGACGCCTGACACTTGTTCCTAAAGCGCGTCAGTCATGATAGTCAGGTATATATATCTATTAATATACGGTGGCCGCCAAGCAGCCAAATAAACCACTACATGAGCATACCGAATAAAAAACTTATTCTTTTCTATTTCGAGAGAAAATCAGCAGTTTTTCTTTTAATAGACTTAATTAGGACAGTAATTATTTACATCTTGATTATGTTAGCAAGAGAAATAAACAGGTTTTATCCTATTATCATACAGTTAGTGTTAATTTACATATATAATGTGAAGAATAGTGAACGTTTAATAAATATTGATTTATTCAATTAGTGGTGCAAGAATGTAGTATTGTACGCTGCCTGATGCAATGAATGACCATATTAGATTATTATAATTTTACACAACTGCAAGAAAACATCGAAATTCTTAGAACTACTCCTTTAGCGATTCCCGTAACTGAAATGAAAATTTGAAATTATTCTCGATGCTGCGAAAAACAATTTCAGGAATCCAAATAATATGTGGTAAGTATTCATAAATTCCTCTCGGGATTTCGGAGCGCTCGCATTAGGGGGAAGCTATATACACACATCGAAAAAGATATTTGAATAACTAAATATTTATGACGATGGTCCCAGCTAAGTGGCGCTACGATTGGGGTTGTAAAATCCGCACACGTAATATCCGGAAAGATATTGACGCTTGCGTCATTACTTTTAGTGTAATTAAATATTAAAGAAGGGAGAATCTTTACGCGTGAACATGAAGATTACTTCGGAAATTAAAAATACGATGTAATATTTTGATTAAAAAAGAGTTACAATATCATTGCTGTAGATCGCCATATCAAAAAAAAAAGTTAATTGAATTTTGTTTAAAAATGTAAGGTGCAATTATATTACGTAATCATTTTACAAATTAAAAAAAGGATCGATTTGTTAGAATGGCAAAATTCATATTAGTTTTTGGATAAGGTTTTTTTAATATTCGAATTCCTTTTCTTAGAAGGCAAAAGCGGTGACCTAAACATGTCTTGAGAGTAGTTGGCATTAACCGTTCATATTGTGGAAGAAATCGATAATATAAATGTTATATAATAACCTCGTTAAATACCGTCAAAAAATCACGTAACCCGTTCTTAATTTTATTTTGTGCCATTTTTATTGCTGTTGGTTTATAGAACAATTTTCAGCAATGCTCACGTTTGATCAGATACATGTGTATGTAGATGTACTGTAATGTTGCATAACTTCATAAACCTTGTGTAAATAGTACATGCGGCTTTGAGAATTTGTATATACGCATACAGATATATTGAAGCTTACTTTATTTTATAGAAAAATAAGCTTGACAAATGTAAAGCATAATCTATAAATTAAGCGTTAATGTTCTAAAGATTCTACAATTATTTTCCTAGCTCTAATTACAAGTTTTTGATGTTGAATTAAATAGTTGTACGTCCTTTTTTATATTACAATTAAATTAAGTTCAAAATCAATATACACATGGGTATTACACACATGTATGCACATAGTGTAGGTGATTGTATGTATCTAACGTAACTATGGGGGGCTATCAATGAGATGGTGGTGCTGTATGACGGAGAAACGCATCTATTCATTAATTATTACCTGAGGCAAGCCACAGCACGGTGGTCCAAGCCGCGAGCAGCCAGTAGGCCATGGCCCTTCTTCGCGGCCCCCCTAATATACTGTCAGCCCCAAGGGGATCCTCTGGACAACCTCCCCATGGCTCCAACGCCAACTAATTAGCCCGGTTACACTGCACTACTTCTTCCGCACACCGAATCGTGAATATTACCCTGTCGCGCGCAGTACCGGTTACCGGTCAGTCTGGCGATCACGTCGTGACAATTGTCCCATCGACTGCTATGCACATGGTTTGCACTCAGCTGAAGGTTGTGGTCAAACTAGTCGTATGGCTGCGCGCTTCACCCGTATCCGTCAAAGACTGTGCCGGGTGTCGAACGATGAGGCGTCGGGGCGGCGGGGACGTCGCGCTTGCGCCGGCGTCGAGACGCACCTTCGCCGTCGTCGACTAGATCTCAGACCACCGGACTCGGATGCCAGAATTGTGAATACCGCGCACCAATACCTATACCCATACAGTCCACTACTATATTGCGGATATTGGCTTGGCACACGTATCTTCGCTCTCCCCGTACCGCTTTTATTACAACAAATAGATTAGAGGCTCGTCTCTTATTATATTAGTTTCTTCGAAGCGCAATAGATACGTCATTCTTACGTTTGCACTTCGAAACAAATAAATGTTCACTAGCACTTTACTTCACCTTACCTATTTATGAAAGATTTACGTATAAATCAATGCAAAAAATTATAACCGAAAAAGATTTTCCTAGTAAATATTAAATTTTGGTGCAATAATAATAATAATAATCTGAGCTTTATTTCGACATTACAGAATGTGAAATAAGTCAACAACAAAATGATAACCATAATTAAAAACTAATAAAGAAAAGAAATAATATATTGTTCAATATATGTGGCGCTATTAAATTGCATTATTAAAGAATTCTTCCAATGAATAAAACCCATTTGTGCCCAAATTTGACTTAACAGCCCTTTTAAATTTTAAGTAATTGAAGCTCTTAAGAACATCAGGAATTTTGTTATATATTTTTGCTCCCAACCCATTCAAGCAATTTACTTTAAATTATGTTTGATTAAATGAATTTTAAGATTTCTAATGTGATGATGCTCACTATTTAGACTTATTATTTAATTTTGTTTGTGTAAACTTAACAGATCGCTTCTAAAATGTACAATTTTGAGATGGTTACTATTTTTGACGAAACCAAATAATTCCCACAAGGAGTTAGCTGATTAATAGCGTTAATATACCCAAGGGGCACTTTAGCCCCACAGCAGTATACCATAAAGAAGTCATGATTGAAACTCTGCATAATAAACAATCCTCGAAGTTTGAAGGTGCTACGTTAGCTTGCTCGCTGGACAGGTATTTGACGATGGTAAAATAAACGGAATAAAGGAAATATGTAAATAGACGAATTCGCAAATTTATTGTCAAAAACTGCTTAGGAGAGCACACTAAAAGTTATTTTTCATCAATAAAGCGAATGAATAAAATACTCACAGCATTCAAGAGAGCAGCTGATATAAAATAGTACTTTATAGCAAACACTATTTTCGTTTCACAACAATTAGTGATCCAGGAATATAAATTATACAAGATGAGGCGGAATAGCGGGTGATTTTTTAATGACTGTGCGAAAAATGATTCAATATTTCCAAAATTTAAAGCATTTAAGAGAAGTAAGTTTCTATAGTTTAATTTTTGAAAATTACATTTGAAAGATGACGTCCATTTAAACGAAAACATTCTTCAAACCGGATCTCACAGCTTGTGATTTCTTCCTTTGACGTTATTTGAAGAGTGGAGTCTACCAGAAGGACCTACCGAGAGCAATCGAGGCTGGAATTCGAGATGAAATGGCTCAAATTCCACCGGAAATGCTGCGTAATGTGATGACAAAGATCATGGTCCGACTTGAACTTGCGTCATCTTTCATATGTAAATTTCAAAAATTAAATTACAAAAATTTACTTTTTTACTTTGAAACTGGTTTATGGACTTTACAATGACAATAAATTTAGGAAATATTGGATACTTTTGTTCACTGTCATTTCAAATATGCCCGTTATTCTACCCTATCCTGAACTTGGCATCTTCAGAGTTTCTTTTTTATCGAATTTCTAGATCCAAAGATTCGTCTATGTTCATTAATATACTGATTAGTAACCAAAAAGTAAAAAAAACAAATATTAGTTGTCATAATTTTCATTTCTAAAAGGTGCGAATGAAACCCTTGTATGTATAGATGTTTAAATAATAAATCGAGAAAATAATTTATAACATGTTTGTATATAAAACTAATTGAACAATACGCTCACTAAAAAACGTGGAAATTCGGCAGGATAAAACTCAAAATAAGACCAAAACAATTGAGCCTACTTAATGTATGAGGGTAGTCTGCAACCTCTATATGAGTATGGTGTTACTCGTTAAAAATATTCTAGGAATGTAGTTGCGCATGTCTTGAAAGATACTTTTGAAAATTTCATCAATTTTGGACGCTTGGTTGTTGTTTAACAGTCGTTTATGTCAATCGATGTTAGTGTTTCTGTAAAAATGGAAAAAATTAAATTCTTGCATTTGAAAGGCAATACCCCTACGCAAATTATCCGCATTGAGATTTTGGGTAGCTTAATTTAAACGTTTGATTGTCGATGAACATTCTAGACGGCCAAAAACTGCAACCACTACCTAAAACATTAGGAAAGTTCACTAAATGGCACTAGGCAACCGCCGAATTAAGATTAGAGGCATAGCAGAGACCGTGAGCATGTCAAAGGAACGTGTTTGTTACATATTGACTGAAGATTTGGGCATAAAAAAGCTAACTACACGTTGAGTGCCGCGTTTGCTACTCAGGACCAAAAATGCATTCAAATTTGCCAAGCGCTGCTGAAGTAGTTTCTGTGAAATAAGTCGGAGTTTTGGCGTCGATGAATCTTGGATGCACTACTACACTCCTGAAACAAAGACACAGTCGAAACAGTGGACTACGGACTGAGATTGGTATCGAAATAGGCGAAGACAGTTCCATCCGCCGAATCATGGGGACTGTTTTTGGGTAGTCATGGAGTTGTGTTAATAGAATATCTTGAAAAAGAGAAAAAAGACGATAGTGGGGGCATACTACGCACCACTACATGATATGCTGGAGGCAGAAACTCGAGAAAAACAGCCGCATTTGAAGAAAAGAAATTTTTGTTTCACTAAGACAACGCATCGTCCCACACTTCAACGGTCGCGAAGGCAGAAATTCATGGACTGGAGTTCGAATTGATGGACCACCCACCATATTCTCCAGATCTCTTTTCTGTTCCCCAGCGTCAAAGTTTCGTTCCGAAGACATGGATTTTCATCGAATGAAGAGCCCATCACATTCGTAAAGGCTTCTGAATTTGACAAACAAATTACTTGCTTTTATGTTAGGCTGAAAACTTTTCAGACCGCCCTCGTATGTAGGCGTTTGCATGTTCTTAAAGATGTTTCTGTTTTATGTTATTTTATCTGCTAATAAGTCAACGATCCTTAATTAATTATAACGTTATCACCGTTCATTTGGATTCAAATTTCATACGATACTGCAAAAAAGCATATTAACCGGAACTTTGGGATATTGAATAGGACGAGCTTACAGTTCACAAAACCCTAGCATAACACTCTTATGCACTACATCACACACGTCCATACATTACGTGTCCCTTAACAACACTTAATACCTAAAATTTTCGTGGATAATGCAGACAGAGAAGGCACGATCCTAGCGCTATCAAATTACGGGCTTAAGGCTTGATCTATAATACCCCACGTGGGCCTTACTGCTACCTATATAACTTACAGTGTATTAACTAAATTTACTGTTACAGGGTATATTCAGGGTATATATTTCTTGT
Organism: Osmoderma eremita; assembly: GCA_031763485.1. Taxonomy (NCBI): domain Eukaryota; kingdom Metazoa; phylum Arthropoda; class Insecta; order Coleoptera; family Scarabaeidae; genus Osmoderma; species Osmoderma eremita. The sequence continues at coordinate 183,553 of JARFOC010000608.1, forward strand.
AAAACATAAATGGTTTACGCGAAATATATGGAAACAAGTCAGTAAAATAGAGATTTTAAAAGTTGGCCGTCTATGTTTTACCTTACAGTAAATGCAGCTAGAACAGAACATCCACTATCTCTATCTTATGTTGTAAATTAATAGCAACATTTGTATTGACAGTATTTTCTATCTCTATAAATTCAAACGATTTCGTCAATAATATTAGATGATATTCAGTATTTTGCAAGGCATATAGGGATTCTACTGTGGAACAAAATGTAGTCATACGTTTGATGAAATTAGATTCGTGTGACTTTCTATTTCGCCCCTCTTCAATGATTTGCAAAATACATATTAGGTAGCGAAATAGGATCAAACGCCAAAATGCTGATAATATTTTAGATGAATTGGCCATATGGCTAGCATTTTAAATCTCTTATTTACCTACTTACTTCTTCATATATTCTTAATATACGTGACATCCACATGTATATGAATTTATGCAAGTAGATAGACCTAAAGTATAATACACGCACCGTAAATGTGGTAGAAGTTCTAACAAAATGTTTCGCTTCACTGAAAACAACCACGCAAACGCACACCTGTAAAATCTAACCAATGAACACACAGAACTAAACACCATTGTAAATGTATGTATATATTCAATCATATATACTTGTAGAGGTATATTTTAAACGTGACCAAGTTGCTAAAATGGTAACTCCACTAAAAAACTGCTTAATATGTAACATTATTACATAGAGATGTAAAGCACTTACATTTAAGTAAACGTTACATGGTGCAAACGTGGATAATAATACTACGCTTTGCATATTCTACCTACTATTTTATTGTTACGACGTGGCAGTACCTATTCAGCAATTAGAATACTAATTTATAACAGGTCACGACGATAAATTCGGAATTTTCTTCTTCCATCGTGCCCTGGTACAATCTCGTGCATTCTCAAATGTCTGGTTCGTACAAAACTAAATATAGTTTGCGCAATCAATATATAGACCTGGGGTACGTCTGGAAATTTAAAGTTTCGAGTATTTTGCACAAAAATTCTACCAATGTTTGAACCCTTCGATAAAATACAAAATATTTTGCTCTGAATTATATCAAATAATTGATTAATTTCAATACAATCCTATTTATTATATTATTATACCGGATGTTTTTAAATTCTTCGCCAAACTTTGAAATATTGTTGTACCTATACGCTCAAACAATTAAAAAGGTCTAAATAAACATATATCCGAAAACCATGGTTTTCGAAGTTACGAACGATTTTTAAATGTAGGTGGCTGCAAAGGTAATCGCCAAGGTTATAAAGTTAATTATCAGAAAATTTAATTTCCTAGGCATTAATTATTAAATACCGTTTGTATTTATTACTTATTGTGCAATGGGTTTTTGGTTTTAAGCAACGTTTTATAACATTTCTTGCAAAAACATTTTGTGGTTAAATTAAAATATATGCAAATACTGAACGAGCAGACATGCACTTCATGTACCGTTGGGCTCAAGAGGGCACGTCGTTTGTATCAAGAGCAGTTTCCCGACAGAAGAATTCCAGATAAGGGCATACTTAGCACAATTCTTTGGAATGTGTGTGAGAAGTACTCACAGATCTAGTTCAGTGAGTGGATCTGATTTGGAAGAACGAGTATTGCAGCAAGTAGAACATGACCTAAGCACTAGTACACAACTAATTGCAATGGCGAAAGATGGTTCTAATACATTGTTTGGAAAATATTACATGAAAAGCAACTAAACACCCTCCTGGTCTTTTCAAAACAAGAAACTAACGTTGATTTTCTAGTAACGTGTGGGCAGGTATTGTGGGAGATTTCCTAATAGGACCCTACGTCCCTAATCGGTTAGTGGGAGCAGCTTACCATAATTTTCTTGCAAAAGAACTCCCACAAGTTTTAATTGATGTGCCTTTATACTTACGCATGATCGGATTTCCTCACATTTCCTTATGACTGTGTGGTAGCACCTATTTCAATTGTGGTGATCAATGTATAGGTCGAGGTGTACCTATTCCATAGTCGCCACGATTACCTGATCTCCATCCTTTAGACTTTTCCTTATGGGGTTATGCACAACACCCTCATTTATACTGTGGAAGAGTTGCAGCGGCCGGCGTGTTTACGATTTTTTGCCAAACAATTAGATAACTGCCAGACGTGTTTGAAAGAATGAGGCAGTCATTGAAACGTCGACTAGTGTGGAAGTGGATATTTTGAACGACATTCCACTCTAATGTAACATTAAATTAAAATTAAGCTGTAAGCGTGCATATTAAAGTTTGATTTTATTTAACTAGGCTTTAACACAAAAAACAGCTCGTAACTCCGAAACACATGGTTTTCGGACATATGTTCATATGTTTGAGTACGTAGAGAAATATTAGAGAGTTTGGCGAAAAGTTAAACACCCGGTATAGATCCTAATTTATTTATAATTTCACAATAAGCATTTGTGCATACAATTTACTTTCTATATGCAACAAATTAATATTTATTTGATCCAACATATCTTACAAACGTTAAAGTAGGTGAAATTATACTGGCATGGTGAGTTATGGTAGATTGAACACATTTCTGGCCATCTGACAACCACCCGTAAGTAAGTAACACCTGTCAGTGACACGTGGCTTTGAAAACAAAACCCCGAAGACCTTCTCTCGGAAGCTTTATATTCGAGATAACAGTCCCTATTCTTGATCCTAACGTACTCTAGGATACGTGACATAACGGATCCCGCACAGTATATTATTTTACGCAACATTGCTGACGAACTTCCGTTGCCATTCTCCGATGTCATTATGTATTTTAAAATTTCGCTCAAATTATATCATCTTGCCGCCTCATATTATTTTACAGTTTTTATATCTACAGTGTATTTTTAATTATACTTTTGCATTGTTTGTGAATAATTTTTTTATTAATATACAAATAATAAGAGCGGAGATTTGTGATACAGAATTAGTAATTATCCCTAATAGATTTGTATCTTTACAGCATCAAGTCTAAATATTTAGATATGTACGTATATGAATTAGTTTCCACACATTTGAATAGGGCAATAGCGAATAACATTAAGGAATGGACATTCTTCACGGGCTGCTAGTTTTTCTTTTTTGATACTGGGTTTAAATAGATTATTTCCAAAAGAATACATGCCACATGAGAAATATCTGGGTCATTTGACCAATAAAAAAGGAATATCGACTAAATTAAGCGATTGCAACTACTAAAATTAAACTCTGGTCTTTTGCGGATTAATATTGCTAACCACTGTTAATATCTTCGTAAAAACCTCTTTTATAGGAATAGTAAATTTGATGGATTCTAAGAGAGAATGTGCGAAAGTGAGGGCAAAGAAAGAGACAGCAAGCATTGAAAAGTTGTGGATTATACTTTGATGGAAAATTGATTGGTTCCTAATATTGAACCATTTCGTTACGTAAATTGTTTATTGTACGTACACCATCTGAACTAATTTACATTTAAAATTGATTCCATTATTATTACATTTTTTCAATAATATATTATTATAATTTTACTGAAGCGCTTTTGTTTCTTTTTTTAGTATCCCTTATCTATATCTTATATCTCTTAGATAATTAATCTAATAAGGCCCTGGGCACTGGGATGTATGGGGCCCTTTCAAGAGAAATTTAGAATCGATATCGATAGGAATCAACATTAATTTATTTTTGAAAATTTACGAACGAATGCAAACATACTTAAGACATCTATACCGATAGAAAAGCTACTTTCCTGGCCCTTTGAGTGGCAAAATCACGAATGACATCATCAAAGTCTACCTCTTCAAGCACCTCGCTTTCAATGAACATCGGCGACGAACTGTTCAATTTTTTCTGTAGAATTGTACTTGTCACCTTTGATCCTATTCAGTATTGGGAAGGGCCGTTCTCCACTACAGTTAGTGACCATCATGCATAAAAAGATTCTAATTGTTTTTTCTAATATCCGGAAAAGCGTCTTCAATACTATTCTCTTTTAAAAGATGATAAATTTTGAAATACTCATAACCTCTTCACTCTCGCTATTTCGGACATCTCTCAAACATTATCTTAGGTGCATTCCATCTGTAACTCTTTTGCGCTAATGTCACTGTAATAGATGTTTAGCAACTTCGTCATAGCCACAAACAATCGATCCTTCATTAACGATCTAGTTGACTAAGCAAAGAATTTATCATATCCCAACAGTAAACAATTTAGTTGGGGAACCGAATAATTTCGAATACTTTGGCATGTAAAGCAAACAAAACAATTTTTCACAGTTCAGCTAAGACTAAACCAGCAACCAGCTTGTAAACCTTGTAATAGTAATCGAATACTGATTGAAAAATGCATCATAGATTCCGTTGCTGTCGCTAAGGTTTGGGGGCCCCATTGATTGTGGGGCCCTAGGCTCTAACCCAGCGAGCCCATACGTAAAGATGAGAGTGTAATTAACAATAAATAAATGAATATTGCTATCCTTTGGTTTTTCTAATTATTACATAACGTTAGCTCTTCACATAATGCCTTTCCACTAAATATTAACTGCAATTATAAATTATGGAGACAAAATTCTATAGAAAATCAAAATCCCAATAACAGGTTTGGGATTTGCCTGGAAAACATCGTTTACTTGAATTTAATCATAACCAATAGATACATTTTTATAAGCTGCCACAGCTTGTAAGTAGACCTTTTTTTCTACTTACGACGTACGTAAAGGGAATCCAAACACTTTGTTTTTATTGATAATTCCTTTTTCCCTAAGCTAGTTTTCCCTTCACATTTACAGAGAATAGCCTTTCAAGCTTTCCTAATGTTTTTTTTTTCATTTAAAATGAACGAATATTGCAAATTTTATGAGGATCCTTAAAATTAATTAATTACTTTACGATGGACAAGATATCTTATATTACATACAAAGTATCGCCACTCTTTCCATGTTTACGTATTACCAATCATTAGTCAGTAAGTGCCTTGGCGTTTAAGTCTTTAAAGCACCAATTTTGCTGAAAGCTGTCAACTGGAATATGTATTAAATAAAAATAATTTTGTACATCATATATATATTTAACAACTTTTAATTGTTATTAGAAATAGTAAAAGAGTATCGTCTAAACTTTTAGGGTTAAAGATTTCATTGTTACTTTCGTGACTTTTCCTTCTTTACTGTTGCATAAACACGAAATAGTTTTCTTTGCACGAATACTAAACAAGGTTGACATGCGGTAAAGCCACCCCTAGTAACCCTTAGAATCTCCTACGTAAGGATCACATGCACGAATTTCTTTAGACATTGATCCAACATTCGATACTCACGAGGAAAATAATAACGTGTGGGTAGATACACGGAGTGATTTAGTTCAAGTGAGGTGTGGTGGTATCATAAAATTCCCTAGTTCAAAAGATTTGTATGTTGAACATATAACAGAAAGAATGGTACCTGTCATTTCATTGTTTTGCTTTGAAGTCATTTCCTTGTTATTTTTCGTTTTGTTATATTACTGTATTGTGCGTTTTCCCAAGTCCTTGACATAACTGACAATTATATATTAATTTTTTGTTGAGAATCGCGTGATTTTAAGGCAAAAAACAACATGATATTGCCAATTTCTCAGTCACGCCAACTTAATTTTTGGTCTCATGGTTGCAGCTGCAAAAATTTATCATTTAGTACCAAAGTACAGTATTCAAAACTGAAATATGTAAGTAAATGAAAGTAGACGTAACTAGAGAAATTATTAATGTCATATATCTATTGTTTCTACCCCATCTAATTAAATTCCTCTATATGCGATATAATTTACACATTGCATTCCAAATAATTAGATGCAACAATTATTATTATTGTAAAAGAACGCTTTCATTTGAAATTAATGTAAAATTTACTTCAAGAAGAGAATGTGATTAAATTTCTTTCAATAATTCCAACAATAAATCCAATCCCTAATCTTTTTCTTACTATGCAAATTTTCGCTTTATTGGCGACAACATTGTTAATAAACAGATTCATTTCGTCACTACAGCTTTGATTGACTCTAATTCGCGAAATACTTTTAAATTGGATTCGAATTCTTACGTCAAATGCTGATAAACAGAATGATTTATAACTGCGAGTACTGTCGGCAATCATTGATAATAAAATTCGTACGAAATCGTTATGCATTTGCAAAATTCATATGAGATTACGAGCTTGATTCTAACACATTCGGTATGTATATTACTAATAATTATTGAACATTTCAAATTAAAGAACCTTTGCGGAAGTGGTTTTTACTAATCTAGAAACAAAATTAACACTTAACAGATGTAATGTTATGCGATTTTTAGTTTAGAAGAATATATACTTTTCTGATACAGCCAAAGGAAGAAAAACTCAATTTTTGAAAGTGCATGCATTTTTTCGATTAAATCTTGGCGCAATATTTGAAATAATTTCCAAGTTTTAAGTTTGTGTAAAAATTTTGCCTGCGAATGTACATACCCAAACGACGACAGGGAGCAAATTCTGGACTATAGATTCATTGACCCAGCTACTACCGCCATCTATTCATACATAGCTAATATATTAAATTACAGGGCGTGTGCGCACGCTGACTTGGCATTGACTGCATAACGCTTTGCCCAAATCGAACAAACCTCTTTATTATATACGCCTGTTACCAACACCACTAAATCGAACGTCCAAACAACAAATGTCAAGCCAGATTAGAGGAGAGTTCTTAAATAAATAATAAATTTAAGAACTCGCCTTACCTTACCTATGCAATTGGCAACGCTCTAATTGAAGAAATCCTAGCGGACGTTACTATGCTTTTGCTGAATGTGAAGTTGTGTTGGTATGATTGTAACGTTATCGCTTGTGAACGCTTGCACTGCAAATTTTATGTTATGCATTCATTATTGTTCATTATGCTCTCAGATCACATACTTTGCTTACGTAAATTGTGAACAAAGCCTAATAATGACTTTTCAAATTTGGAAACAAAACAATATTGTTTGTTACTCATAAATATATTTATCCTTACATTAAGTTCCATTAATTGACCAAGATGCAACAAAAAAAGAGCTTAATAAATGAATTAGAGAAAAAAAAACACCTCTTTTCTTTATTGAAATTTTTCAAGTAAAAATTATTCATTTTAAATATAAATATAACTGCTACTTTATTTAAAGAATTCTTCAACTTCAGCTAATTCTCTTTCTCTTGCCTGTTCATGGGCCCACCTGTCTTCCGCCAACTTATCTGATAATAACCACTTATGGTGTGAAATCCCAGTTCCACACACATGACATGTTTTATTACCAAAAGGAGGACTTCGCATATAGCTAAACATACACTGCTGGTGGTATAAATGACCACAGTAAACCCTTTCTATGTGTCGGGGTGAATGTTCATCAGTAATTACAAGCTGAAATCATTGGGTTGAAAGTATGTGTAGAAAATGGTCATCAATACTGCCCAGCGGTTTTAGGTTTCTTCTTCTGCCACATTTCCACTGCTGCTTGAGTGCCCTACATATGATATTCATGGGGTAAGTGGCACACTATCAGAACATAGAAATACACATCCCTTCCTACCTAAAAGTGCTATTATATAGAGAATTTCATTGGGAAGTATTTCTAGTGTTGACCTAAAACCGCCAGGCAATAGTTATTATACATACATTAGGATTTGTAGGAAAACATTCTTGTTTGCAATAACCACAATGTTCTTTAGGTATCCGTTTAACGCAATCAATTAGAAAAGCTACAGATTTTTTTAAAGAAGCTTCTGGCTTAAATGGTGGTGCATTTGGTTTCTTTCTTAAAGGAGGTTCTACACATTGACGTGCTATTTCTTTTGCTTGTGATAACATATGTCGAATAAAGGCTGGAGGAAAATTTGTGTCAACATCTTGAAGACTAAAACAGAGCAAGTTCTTAAAGAAAATACTTACATTGTCTTACTCATACTCTATAGCTTGTACTGGATACTTGTCAGGAACAACAACCTTTCCATCTAAATAATACCGATCATTAACTATTTTCAAAACTATTGTCGAATTCTTTTGCTTCAATTTAAGTTCATCACTACTACTATTTAAAATACTCCTCAGTTCAGTTATTTCATCATAACAACAAATTAAAGGATTTTCGTCAATAAATTTTCTTAAAAATGTAAACACTTTTAACACTTGTGCCTTCCCAAGAAATCTTTTTGCTTCTTCTTCTGTAATTGACGTTAATTTCTGTAGCAGCTTCTCAGATAAAGTTCTACTCTTCAATTCAATTAGTAAGGGCTCATTAGGATAAGCTGTTGGAAATTGAATACATGCAACTAAAGTTTTCTGTTCGGTCCTTCTTATTTCAATTCTAACCATAGTTTTAACACAAGAAACAAGTCTACTTCCTGGTATGAGATGTTCACATAATTTCTTAACTTCAGAAAGCTCATCTTCAATAAAACCCATAAATATGGCAAGCAAAAAATATTGGGCTGATAAATATACAGTTAAATATAGGTCCCCTTTTATAACTTATAACACACTAGAATTTGACAGTTAAATTAGAGCCGTTTTGGAATACCAAATATTTTAGATTTAAAAAAAGTTTAAACGTTATTTAAAACGTAAAATTTAATAATGACTAGAAATACCTGCATTGCGAATTACCGAACTATTATTGTTGGTTTGACATTTATAAAATATTTATAAGCAAAGATTATAGTGGATTAGAAAGAGTAAGATAGCAACCGGACACAAGAACACCAGCCATCAACAGCCCAATATTTGCTAATGCAACATCTGAAACTACAGATGGCGCTTTCATATCTAATTAAAACCTCAAGGAAAGGCATAGGGTGATATTACCGACATAGCACTGCATGTGAGCAGGCGCAGTTGGTGCTGTCTCTCTAATAGCACGTAACCCATAGAAAGTCTCACGAAGTAATGCAATCTTAGCAACTGCTCACCCAAAACGTCAGCACCAGCCGCGCCTGTATCCGAGGCCAACAGATGGCAAAACTGTAGCAAAACTATTTTGGGGTCGATTGGTAAAGGGAGGAAGCACGCGTAAACGATCCATACAAAAAAGCAACCAGTTTTTACTACTGCTGCGCAACGGAGCATATCTTGCAACCGGTCAACCGACATGACTGGTTAACCGTCGTCACCGGTTAACAGTTGTAACCGGTATAATAAGCAAAATATAATTCGTAGAAAGGTAATTAAATACCACAAGATTTCTTCAGGAGAAACTCTAAGGTCTCCAATAAATAGATAAATAATCTTTTTGATCACCTTGACCTTGAATAACCAAATTGAACGGTTCACCGCCAAGATCGGTTAACCGCCGTGACCGGTTAATCATCGTGACCGGTTAACCTGTCATTAATTACTCACTTATAACCGGCTTGTGTTTACAACCGGTTATGCGGTTAAAATGCACAACTCTAGTTTTTATCTAGTTAGTTAAAAGCTGAGATGTAAGTGGCATGCGGCGTGTAGTTAGGTTCAGTAGAGATGAAATTACATGCAAACATTTATACCGTACCCAAGTAAACGGTAATTTTCTGAAAAAGTAAACCAACAAACAATACGTACAAACTACCTTGTGGTAACTGGAGCCCTATTCTGCACCATTTAGCGATATCGCTATACGTCATGTCGTATTTAGATATACTACATGACGTATAGCGATATCGATAGTGCAAAATAGCGCTCGTTACTGACGCAAATGTTATTTGTTTTGACATCACTTGACGTTTATCAATTTTGGTTTATTCAAAGAGAAAGTAATCAGAGAGTGTTTAACTTTAGGGTTTAAGAGTTAGTTCAACTTACTGATCATGTTATTGTTTACTATTTGTAAACTAGATTCATAGCTGTTCATATGCAGTTCGCCTTTAAGGACAAACAATGTGTGTATATTAAATATACAAGCATATTACTTTACAGTATGTTTTTATTTTAATTTTAGCATCTAAAAAATGTCAAACTTAAAACCAGGAGGGCAAGGTGGGCGTAAGAAAGTTCAGGTAGTTTTCAATTTTTTTTGGTTAATTGTACAATTATTAAACCGTTGTGATATTACATAAGGTATCTATGGTTATTTGTGAGGCCGAGGAAAAAAGACATAGATCAGGAGTAAATGCCTTGCAGGTAGATCCGATTTTAGATAGGTTATATTCTGCTGGTCGGGATTCAATTGTAAGAGTATATGAACATGAGCGTTATTTACAAAGTATGGAACATCACACTGATTGGGTGAATGATATTGTTTTGTGTTGTGGTGGGAGAAATTGTAAGTTGTTATAAATCATATTTGTAAAAATTAAGTATTAAAAATCCTCTTATAGTAATATCAGCAAGTTCAGACACAACTGTGAAAGTTTGGAATGCACATAAAGGATTTTGTATGTCTACACTAAGAACTCATAAAGATTATGTAAAAGCACTGGCATATGCAAAAGATCTTGAGCAAGTTGCATCTGCTGGTTTGGATAAATCTATTTATTTATGGGATGTGAACACATTAACAGCCTTAACAGCAAGCAACAACACAGTGACAAGTATGTAGTTATATCTACATGATTGGTATTGGATATACCTAATCTATATTGTAGCATCCAGTTTAAGTGGGAATAAGGAATCAATTTATAGTTTGGCAATGAATCCACCAGGAACAATCATAGTGTGTGGATCAACAGAACGAGCTTTAAGATTATGGGATCCCAGAACATGTGCAAAATTGTGTAAGTTGAAAGGCCATACAGACAATGTAAAAGCACTTGTTGTATCTCGAGATGGTTCCCATTGCATATCAGGAAGTAGCGATGGAACCATTAGAGTTTGGAATTTGGGAGCCCAAAGGTTTTCAAAAATTTTTAACTCATTTGTAAATACTTAATTTATGATTTTAGATGCATTCAAACAATTCGTGTGCATACAGATTCAGTGTGGGCTCTATTAGCAACAGAAAATTTTCAATATGTAATATCTGGTGGTCGAGATGAAAAGGTATGCATTTTAGTAACTGCAATGTTATGTATTTGTTTTTACTTTTTTAATATTCAGGTTATAATGACAGAATTAAAAAACCAAGATAACAGTATAGTTGTCTGTGTTGAAGATGCTCCAATTATAAAAATGTGTTTTACAGCTGATAATCAAGCTGTTTGGGCAAGTATTTATTGAAGTTGTAAAGCAGAATATAAATAGGTGGCTTAGTAGAAATGTAGAACTGAAAAAGTAAACAGTCAGAAAATAGGTGAATAATGCGTTTGCGCAGTGAGTACATTTTCAGACAATAATTATACCTACCTTAGACATGCTGTAGGGCAATGGTGAGCAACCCGTTCCCTGCCTAGGGACATTTAAAATATCGAAAACTCCGAATGGGTCACATACTCTTTTTCGTCTTTTATTAGTAGTAGCAATTATTATAGCTTTGTTCCTTCCTTTCTGACGCGTTCAGGGATCGATAAATGTGCGTGTCCCCTTCATACATAAACTTGTTGGAATGGGTTTTATTTGCTAATGTAGTACTCCAGAGGCCCCACAGGTGGCGCTATATCGATTATTCTCTGCCCTATCGATAGCATTGTTTGATTACTGGGGTGGGATGCTGTGCACTATAGAATTCTATTCCTCGCCTAGTTTTCTATATTTGGTACTCTGCACCACTTTTTCATTCACGCTTTCCAGCGTTAGAAGTGGACTTGTGTAGAGCTGTCGAACTGAAAAAAAATCTTAGTTATGTGATACATGCGCGGTACGTGTCTAACGTGCGCGGCGGCGGTATATTCACACATAAATTGTGGCCATACTCGTTTGCAAAACACCTGTTACGAACGAAATTTTGTATTGTGTATTTTTTGTTTTTTTATCGAACGAATTCATTACAAAACATACAATAGCAATATGAAAGTGACACATGAACACTAGAATGTATTTGTGAGTTATGCGGAGAAATATCAAATAAATGTAATTGGCTCCAAGGGAGGAATGAGGTAAACACTCTCTGGAATACTGTGACAGAACGATCAAAACGAATTCGGATTTTTAAAAACACTTCAACGCGAATTGGCCTAACGTTAGCATCGCACTGAAAGGCACGCGCATTCAAGTTTACCACCTTACATTGCCGGCCTAACAAACGAATGACGTCAGTGCACTGCGGCCTTGTTCTTTCGGTGGCAGTGGTGTGGGTCGCTGCGCATTGATTATTGCGTAAGCTATTTGTATTCTGCTGCACCTACCAAGTTTTATAATCTTGATATATTTCCATAATAAATGTAGTAATTATGAAATCAGGTTTCAACTTCTGAGTCTCACATACGGTGTTGGAAACTACCTACAGATCGACATTTTAGAGGAGAATTAACTATGTCACTTAAGCCCATCTCTACTTTATTGGGTGGAGCTGCAATTAAACAGGCAGTGGTGCTGAATGATAAAAGACATATAATCACAAAAGACAGTGACAGCAATGTTGCTATCTATGATGTATTAAAGGTGAGTTATATTTGTATTTTTGAGAAAGTAGTACATAATAGCTTTTTCAGGCGAGAAAGGTGGAAGATTTAGGGCCAGTAAATTTCCAAGAAGAAATTAAGAACAGATTCAAAATGGTCTATGTACCAAATTGGTTCAATGTAGATCTAAAGACTGGCGTAAGTAATATTATTTTATGCATAAAAAATTTTGTAATACATTAAATTATTTGGGCAATATTCATTAGGTTGTTTTATTGGCCATTTATTTTCCGAAATTATCAAATTTACCATCACACCATTGCATTATGCTCATATTTACAGATGCTTACTATTCATTTAGGCCAAGATGAAGTAGATTGCTTTGCAGCATGGGTGTCTGCTAGAGATGCGGGTCTCAAAGATTGCCCAGAACCGGACCAGAAAGTAAATTATGGTAAATTACTTTTGCAAGCATTATTAGAACATTGGAGGATGGATACTGATCCGGATAATAGACCATATTTCAGTATTCCACGGCACATTCCTTTAATATTTAGGTGAGCTACTTAATGGTATACTTGCAAAATATACTCACAACAAAGCCATTTTTATTCAAAAGATTTATGATGTAATAAATAAGATCAATTAATTTCATTTTACGTTTTCAATGTAGTAAAATACTCCAAATTTATTTTAGTGAAGTTGGTGGCAGAACACTGTACAGAGTTCCTGTTGGTGATACAGGAGGCGATACAGAAACCACCCTCTTAAACGAAACAGTTCCCAGTTGGGTGACTAGTAACATAGAAGACAATTGCTCTGGCAAGTTTATAAAGGTGCAATTTTTTTTACAACCACATTCAAGCTTGCCATCGCATTTACTGAGACATGATAGATTAAAGAAGGTAAATTATAACCGAATGAGGATATATTATTGTATTCTCTTTATTATATTACTGTTGTATTTTAGCCCGATAGATTAATTGCAAATGATTTTATCCAATGTCGGAAGGTAGCAGAACATATAGTGGAAAAATTACTTGGTGAAGCCGGCGCGGGTTCACCAGGAGGTGGAGATACAGATGCGACTTTAGCCAGTAATGGTACAACTGTTGATCAAATAGAATTAACATGTAATGATCAGGTAGGTAAAAGTTAAATTTGCAATTTAAAATGGGTTTTCTTATCTTGTTTGTCGAAAGTCATAAAATTGTTTTTGTACATATATCGTATGTGAGATGCTCCTATGGGCACCCGATGTTGCACAAAGTCTGTTGGAACTTGTTACATACAGATGCATTGAATACGCTTACAAATAATAAATTCGTTACGAAAATTATGCCCTGAATATTTGTTTATAGTATAATGTTAAAGTTTCTGTTTCTACTTATTCCAATTGTCTTGCAAAATTAAAGGAAATACATGTATGAATTAGAAAATAAAATTTATCTTATTTATTGAAATAGAATAAAAACATGTTTAATGTAAAATTTGTTGAAAAAAAATCTTACCTAAAAGGTGAAAAAACTAGAACACCTAGAATCCTAGGAATTTCCACTCGCATTTACGAATATATCCGATCAACATAGGTATGCCCATAGATCTCGCTAGCATACGGTATGTAGTAAATGTAAATTTCCAATTTAGAATAATATTTACCAAAATTTATACGCAGGTATTGGATCCATCCATGGATTTACGGACAGTCAAACATTTCATATGGAAATCATCAGCTGACTTAACATTATACTATAAATTATTGAATTCTAAGTGACTTTATTTATTATGTGTAAAAGACTTCGGTCTCTAGTGAGATATAAGTGTATATATGAATTCCTAATAAATATCAAGAAAAGTAATTGCGTTATGAACATGTCCTGCTTCCCCTTGAAGAATGTGTTATACCTTTGAAAATATAAATCAATAGTTTAATATTCATCCTAAAATATTTAAAATTAAAACAAAAAAAAACACCCTTATCACCTCAATGAGTGAAAGGCTTTAGATACATATTTCGGCAATCAAGTCCAGTAGAACTTACAAAGGAAAAAAAGTGTTAGACTCAGTATCTACAAAGTCTGTAGTACCGAAAGACTAGATACGTATTTCGGTAACTAAGTTGTCATTCTCATAAGTTTTTAGTAGTGATTTTCATGGAATTTTAGGTAGACTTTTTTGCTAAATATCAGGCAATTATTGCTAATGGTTTTTAGGATTGTAAATAATCCAAATATACATGCCACTGTATTGTTTACTGATGAAGCTTATTTCCATGGAATTAGAATTATAAATTTCCATAATAACCACATATATTAGCCAGTTGTATCACGACGGTTGTATTATGGACGATTATTTGATAGGACCATTTTCAATTCCTCAGCTTTTGAACGGTGAAACATACCTACATTTTCTTGAAAAAGAACTCCCAGTAATCTTCTGTTTTTTTTGTGGAGATACTGAAAATCATTCCTTTACACCACTCCAATTGAAACTTTACAAGATATTCAATATCGCGTTGTAAAAGGTTGTGCAATACTCCTGGCATTTTCGAACGGGTTCGGCAATCCATTAGCCGCCGATTGGAAGCTTGTATTTTGCTGGACGAGTACACTAGGAGAAAATCTGGCCCGACTAAAAGGAAAGAATCGTATATCTACGTTAAATAACAAAAAAATAGTATTTGGATTTGTTCGTCGGCTCTACGAAATCAGTATTCCAAATAAAAAGAAGTTCAAAAATAAATAAAAACTTCAAAGGCATAACATATTTCAAACACATTTGCTGAACGGAAAGAATTATAAATTGTATTTAACCCATAGTTTGATATCCCTTTCCAAATTTTATATTTTGACGAACGCATTTTAATTAATTCATTGTTCCATTGATAGTATCTTTTATATTCCTTGAATAATACCTTCGTATGTTCTCTATTATGCAAGATATGTTTGTTGCAGGAAATAGAAATACGAAACATTTACTGTATATTACAAAATAAAAAAGCAAATAAAGTTTACACTTTAGTAACTGGGTGTTCTTCAGCATTTTGGGTAAGAAAAAGCTGGTGAGAATAGGCAAATTTCAGGCGCTTCGAAAAAGAAATCTGCATTCTAAAATATTAGTAAATCGATTTTGGCTGGTCAGTGAATTAATTTGATTTGCTGCTTACTTTACTAATTTGAGATTTTAGCTTTGATCTCCGCCGTCTTAAAGTCAGATTTCTTAGTTAATACATATTTATAATTGTCTGGATCATTTAGCATTGGTTTAAAATCGGCGCCAAGGAACATGTTAGGGAAACAAGGGATAAAACTAATATCCTTGGGCGATTGGAAAAGGCATGTTTATGAGGAAGAGAGGAATAAAAAATGACAAATAAAATCTAAATAAAAGCAGTTCTCAAAAAATAAATAAATTTAAAAAAACTGTTGGGGCTTTTATATCTATTTCTTTTATACAATTACTTTGCTATCAACTTTTTTACAGTTTTTCTTTTTTAAATTTATGTTGTTTCATTAGGTAAAATATTTATTTTAATATCTGTTTTAGTTTTTACAATTCTATTCTTGCTTTTTAGAAATTTTTTATTTATAATTTTTATTAATTAATCTGTAATCTCGAATTTCATTTTTATTTAAATCAATTTTCCGCTCTTCCTCATAAACGTGTCTTTTAGGGGTTTTCTCTAATATAATTACATTATTGTCCGAAAGTAGTGTGATTTAACATTTCCTTATTCAAAAATCCACTTCACCCACAATTTTGTTGTGCGATATGACCGAGCTCTCGAAGTGTACTACCCTTGTTTCCAAACATATTTCTGGGCGTTGATTTATAGTTGTTAATGACCCAAATGAAATTATTGTAAATAAGTGCTTACCAGAAACTCCCACTTATGGATGACGGAGACCAATGTTAAAGACTCCAATAAGTAAAGTGCATGATTCCTAAGCATAAAACGTCTTGGATTTTTTATACTCATTAGCATTTTCTTAACTGAAATACTGAAGAACCCTCGCTTCTTTAAGTGTAAACCTTATCTGCCATTTTATTTTGTGATAAGACTGATATACAATAGATAATTCGTATTTAAATTTAATATCAGACCACCTTTTAGATACAATTTATAAAATTATAAATCTTTGGGTTCCACAGCTCAGATCAGTCACAGACAAAGTATCTGTGTATATTACTATTAAATGTGTTTTCCCTTTGAAGTTTTTATTACTTGTTTTTATTTCGATGCGGTCTTCCGATTTCATAGAATGCTGACGAACACGTGATACTTTTTGCAATTTAAAGCAGATATGTGGATTCAGTCCCTACTAACAACAGCCGCTTGACGTATGGCGTGTATCTTTTCTCTCGCTGGATTGTCCGGCCATATTTTTCTCCTAGTGTACATTTTGAGCATCTACTCTTGGATGTACTACTTTCATTTGATTAATACCAAATAATTTTTAAATGGTATTACTCTTAATAAAATAAAAGTAAAACATGTTTATAGAAAGTCTTCGTCATAAATTGAATGACCAATCACCCACAATACTTCAAATTACTTTGGAAACACCTTGTATATGTTTATCACTTTTATTTTATATTTACTTCTCTTTCTAAGATAAAAACTGATTTCTGCGTCGGTTTCAAGAAATGATACGTGGGTTACTCCATTCGAATTGGTTAGAGACAATTCGAGCATTAGAGAAAACCTGCGTACGACAAAGATGTAATGAGACAAGGTACCAGATAGGGTAGAGCACGGACAATTGCCGCTTGTCCACTGCTTATGGCGATCATTCTATATTTGTTTTTCTATAACTATACATTGGTAAATCACATTTTATTTTTGGAAGCACAATATGTATACATGTGCTACTGCCTGCCTGTTCTGCGGACGATTTGTGCTAAGCACTAATACAGAAAAGGCTTAATGCAGTGTGTTTGTATGTTAAGGTATTTTCAACTAAAACAATAATTAAATGCTTAATACTATTTATTTTTTTACTGATTTGTTATAAAAATCTGACGTTTTTTTTGTACAGAAATGTATTAACACGTGTTTTTGCTCATTTTTTTTATCTAAATTTTGTTACAGAATCGTCTTCAAATTTTTAATATACAAATACAAAAAAAAGAGAAATAAACTAAATACACAGCACCAAAGTATTGTTTGCGATTGAATTGTTCCTAAATATAAGAGAAATTAATTAGATACGATTATAAATCATTAGATTCGATCTACAATTTGTACTGAAATAAGGGATCTTATGCAAGTTGATATTTCATTTTTAAAATTAAGTTGAGTTTTTCGTTTACTTTGTTTAGTGACAACACAAAACTACTATGTCTCAAGGTCTTCTGTAATTTGTAAAAAAAGGTACTACTGCTACATCATCATCATACACATAACACAGTAAATGTAATATATATTTTTTTGCTAATAAAACTAACCTGTATTATATGTATGATACTTTGAATAAGTATAAAATAAAAAAAAGTATTTGGATAAAATGTTTACTTAAATTATTTAATGAATTGTTATTTTTATGTAGAGTTTCATGAGGAGTTACTGTTATCGCCATTATCCGTGCCATAACTATTTGCGTTTCCATTTACGGCAAAAGATGTACCCAGTCCATACAAGTGGCCTGAGAACTTTGAGTCATCTATAGTATCTTCGAAAAACATCTATAAGCAATTACTATTGTTTATTATTTAAATCAAGAACAAACAATGTATTTAAAAACGTAAGATCTGATGAAAATCAGGGAAAAATCAACGTTTTATAACTTGCCTCCTTCATTTTAAAAAATGCCATTCCCGTGAGTAGAGAATCCGAACCTGCTTGATGTTGTGGTCCAATTCTTTCCAGATCTAGCTGCTCTGCAACTTCTTGAAGACCGCCTTTCAGATTTTTACAGGACTTCATAAGGTACTGCAACAACTGTATATTTAATAACTCTTGCTTGATTTAACATATTTCTTTGTAAACTAAAGGCAGTGGCGGCTGGAGTATAAGGGCTGCACACTGACTAAATTTTACAAAAACAGTAATCAAAAATATATACAAACAAAATGAAATTTTGATTGTTTTAATTAAACTAGCATTACATTATATTGTAAACTTAGACATTAATTCGCTTCCGCACAAAAATAAATACAATAATAAAATTAATACAATGTCTCCGGTCGGAAAACTTCGGCAATCGAATTTGAATTGCCGACCGACAGCCGGGGATATCCGAACACCTGCTTGGTATATGGCGAACGGGATTGCCAACATCTTAGCACCATTCAGTTATGCCTCCACGCGCGATGAGCCTGTATCGTTCTAGTCAACGGCAGTGTTGTATAACGTAAATTCAATATGAAATTTTAAAACTTACTTTTCGAGCCGGAGTTTTGATGATTTCACTAGGAACGGTCTTCGCCCACAATAACTTTAAATCAAAATGGACAAAGCAAAACCCGTTTTTTAAGGCAATTTAATGAGAAAAATTATGGAAGATGTTTCGTGGATACGTGGTTGTGAAAAAACA
The DNA here is from genome assembly GCA_031763485.1 of Osmoderma eremita. NCBI lineage: Eukaryota > Metazoa > Arthropoda > Insecta > Coleoptera > Scarabaeidae > Osmoderma > Osmoderma eremita. The sequence goes on from JARFOC010000608.1 coordinate 202,577, forward strand.
AATAGATTATTTTGTTTTCCATGCTTGCTGTTTAAAGGTGAATCTACATGGAGCTCTAAGGACGTAACAAATTTCTGGCTTTTGCAGGAGTATATTAAAAGAAGAAAGCTCATAGCCATGATGGAGCTGCGGTTACGAGCGAAAAAGTAGGGCATCTATCTTTGCGGCGTTTATTTCGAATCATACCAAATCCTCATTTTTATTCTTTATTCTTGCTATCCATCTCAAAACAATTGTATTGCAACTTAGTTTTTATACAAAACGACATCGTTTTAGTATCACTTACGAAATTTATCTGAATGTGGTTAACGGGGATTCCTCTACCTACTTGACGTTGATTGTGGGCACTCCGTATAACGGTCTATTCATTCATCATTATTTTCTTCTGGCGTCTATTAGAATGCGACGGTTATTGGAATAGTGCCGCCAATTGGATTAAATACGGTATATGATTTTATAATATCGCATGTTGAAAACAGATTTAGAACACTTCGCACATCGAATAATTGATCGATGTGCAATTTAGTGCAAATTCGAAACTATTTCCCGGAAATAATGTTGGGGTACAAACATATCCTATATTAAACAAAAACAGATGAAAATTGAATTTAGAGTATTATATGAGAGACAAGATCTACGAAAAATTGGTGTTGCGTTGTTTTTGTTAGTTTTTATACATCGCAATAATATCGAACATATTCTGAAGATATTACCTAAATTTTACTGATTTTAATTACAACACCAATTTGCAGTACCGAAGCAGAACCCTGTTTTTCTACAAATATCATGTCGCAAGAACGATTAAATGCTTTAGCTAAGATATCAATAGAAAACGATTTTGTTCAAAATGGTGTTAAAAAGTTCGATTCTAAACTAATAGACAAGTTTGCGAGTTATAAAAACCATAGCATGGACTTTATTTTCCGTAATTAATAAAATTTAGGTAAGAACTTCTCATTATAACATACTGTTTGGATTACTCCTCTCGCACAAAGTATTAATTAATTCGGGACTACACGTGTTTCGGAAATACGTGGATTCCCATTATGAAGTCGAATACCTATCTTTACTTCTCATTAATTTATAATTATTTTTCGTGCAGCCCATAACCTCTAAAAACTCACGAGCCGCCACTGACAAAACGTGTAACTCACCTTTACATCATAGATGGTGGGAAAATATAACTTAAGAAGTTCAAAAAACTCTGACTCATCCTGTGGTAAGTTGTTATCTGTTAGCAATTTTATAAGGTAACCAAAATCGTATCCTGAATGGAATGACAGCCACTTAATATTATCCATTAGAACAATACCAGAAGTCATAAGAAGTTCAGCAAAATCGAGAGGCTCTATTCCTTCTTCTTCGTGTTTTTTGAATTGAATTCCTGAATTCTGTAGCAGCTCAATGCTATCTTGGGCGTACATGTCCTCTCTAAAACCACGTATGTTACAAACAGGGCTCTAAAAGATATAGTGCAATTTATACTTACGATAAATTAAATTTAAAGTTAAACTGCCATGTGGTATAAGAACCACCAGGTGTTTTGCCATTTTCATCTAAAAATGTCAATCCTAGTTGTATTATTCTTAGTAAATCTACATTACATCTAAGGAGTTGATATTGATAATCGGCAGTACTTCTAAATTCTCCAATCGGTCTTGCTACAACTCCCGGAAACTCAGTGTCCATTGCAACGTAAGGAAATTTTTGGACAATCTACAATCAAACCAGTAAATATTTAATATTATAAATCCATGTATTTACTTGACGTATTGTTCTGAATTCATCTTCAAGATTGTGCGCCCAAACATCACGTATACCACATTCTTCATTATTCGGATGTTGGGAGCTACTTATAGTAGCTGCTGGCATATCCGTACCTCTTTCCGTGTTGGTCAATTGTGTCCAGGGGTTCTGTACCCAAATAACATTAGTACGGGAAGTATCACCTCTTCCACTCGTTTTATATATTACTTCAGATATTGACCAAAGATTATCTTCCTTGGTGTTCACTTGCACCCCAGTGTCATTATCATTCAACAATCTCATTGATGCAATTTTATGTCTGCAACAACTAATGTTAGTCATACTATCTATGTTTGAGCTTTGAAATCTTGAAGATTGACATCTGTGACAACAAATTATACAATTTTTTAATAAATAAAATTTCCAAAAGAAAACTATGGAAAATTAAAAATTAACCTCTCCACTATGTGACACAAAACATCAATTCCAAATACCACTACTAAACAATTGACTTCTCAATATGCTTTGGTATGTTATTCGGAAGTAAAATTATGACATTACGTACCCATTATAATATAAAACAATGGTTTAAATCAAACTCAAATCCTTCATAAAAATTAATAAAAGTCTCAACGCAAAAATCTCCAATACCATCACCATATCATTGACATACCATACATATAAATACTCAAGAAAACAAAGTCCTCGTATGTTTTAAAGTGCAGAATCCTGTAATTGAATGGTGATTGGTAGCAATATTAACAGGAATTGAAATTGAAAAAAACATAGATAAATTTAATTACGTTTCCACTCTGTAGGAACTAGATGACATCATTTTGAACATAATTCAAAGCAAATGTGAAAATACTAGAAAGAAAAGAAAAAAATACTATAATGGTAATAGTTCTCAGACACAGATCTAGATGTCAGCAGCTATAGCTATATTTACTTTTTCAAACATAAAATTAGGATTTTTAAATTTATTTATCATTCTAGTACTAGAAAATATGCGATAATCAAATCAAACGGAATGGTACTTATTTGAGCGTTAGGTGACACAAGTAGAACGAAACCTTACTAAACACTTGTTTGTAACTGTAAGTGACATATCATATAATAACTGTCAAATTTGTAAGATTTTAAAATGTCTAATTTAAAACAAAACTTTTCTTATTGAAAGTTATATAAAAAAATTTTTTTGTTATTTATTTGCTTAAATTTTTTAAAAATTTTCTGTATTATATTTACACAAGATTTAAAACGTATATACCAGTAAGTATATACAAATTATTGGTCAAACAAACTCTATGACGCGGGTTGTACACTAATGACTTTTACAAACGCAGTAATCAAAAATAAAAAGTAACTTCCAAAATTACATACATAATATGTCATAATATGAATATATATTATTCATTGTTGATTGTATAAATTATGTATAATATGATTTACAACGTCGTTTTGAAAGATGTTTAAGAGCTGAAACAGCTGTGAAGCGAATTTGCGGCAGGGTTATATTTCATTATTGTTTGTAGTAATGCAAAATGCAGAAATCCTTTGGATCGTGCTTGTCAGACGAATGTACGTAAATCAAATGTCAGTTTTTTGTCAAATTTTATTATGCCTTGTAATTTATTATAAATTAAACAAAGCCTGAGCTTTTTCAAAAGTTTAAGCACTATATCCGTCTATTATCAAAATATCAATTTACCTTGATACATATATGTATAATCTGTGACAATTTCAAAAGATTTTTCATAATAAATTACTTTATGAAAATAAACTAACATTTAACACGTAATTACTCCATGATGTTCTTCAAATATGATTTATCTTAATTGTGTTGTCAATTCTTTTATTATTTTTACATTAAATTATTTTCTAATCCCTGTTTTATATTCAGTTTTAATACTAAGGTACAAACTTATTTGGTTGTTTTCCTGTTGTGGACTGTATTATTTCATTTTAGATCAAATTACACTTGTATTTTTTACAGAACATGAATACACACATACTTTATTCTCATATATTCTAACGTAGTGTTAGATTTGTCCATATGGGTAAAAATTGGCGGCACTACGATGTATGTACATGATTGGTTCAACTGTCGGCAGCCAATCCGCTTTAGCGCGCGTTAAACCACACAATTTAAACTAAACATAAACCTTGACATCTGTTTTTTAGCATAATACATTTTATTTTAGTTACTTTAATAATTTGTATGGGTATTTATCATCTGCTGATAATTACTTAACTATAGTATATAACTTTGCATTGTAATAAATAAATGATTTATAAGTATAACAATATTTAAATGCAAAAATAAAATGACTGAAATTTATTATTCAACTATTACTTCCCTGGGTTTTCAATGCAGTTACGTACATGAATCTTTTCATTTGTGTATAGACCTATTTTTTTATTGGATACCAAATAGAAAGCATAACTTTCTGCTAATAATTCTTGAAGGGAAGTATTTGTATTGCTTGTAGTTTAAATTAGATTTCGTAACGGATTCCACATTTCAGTTTAGTTCGGCGCTTACATTTATGTAACTACTTTAAAAGCTTCATAAACGGATGTTAATACTGCCACTATCAATAGTTTTTAGTAAAATGCTAAAACGTTTGAACAGTCTTTCTACATGTGTTTGAGAAATTTCTTTGCTGATTACAATTAGTTAGCACGCTTGCGTTTATCTACGGACGCGCTCCTCTACTGCTTTCCAATGTAGGTATATATATTTTAAGCGTCGCGATGCACGGCTTTTGCCAGTTCATTTCGGAATATCGTGGACGTTGGACTATTTTTAAGTCGCGCATTGGTTCCGCCACCACGTGATTCGCTATTGCATTAAAAACAAAATGAAAAAGTATAATTAAAATCATATTTTGACTCTGTTTCTATGGTTTATGTTCACGTAAATATATGACTCGTGGTTCTACCCTAAAATTTCATTCGCTATATCCCTGTTGAGGTAAGCCCCGTAGAAAAATTTTAGTATATAAGATAATTATGTGCCTACTGATATATATCTATGCATAAATATAATCCGATATAAACTGCTGTCATTTCGCCGTAATAAATATCGGTGGAAAGTGCCGTTGCTTTTGCCAAGAACGTGTAAAACTATAACGTTTTTTCTTAAAGAAAAAAATTAGATTAAGGTATAAGTGATAAACTGCATAATTTATATTGACCTTTACCTATTTCTTTGCTAACTTGTGAATAATAATACTAATGAAAAGTATACGCCCTAGTTAATTGTAACTTTAAACGCGTTTCTTCGAATGTTAGAGAAGAACCATTGACACGAAATTTTGGCATCCAAGACATGCTCTTCTTGCCAAATGAAATATCGTAAACCAACTAATATGGAATGGCTCAATATTCGTTTTCTTCATAGTTAATCCTTCAACGCTTCTGCAGAATTACGTGATCTTCACTTCACTTCTAACTGCATTGTCTTCAAGCGAAAAGATATGTGATAACGTTTTTTGGTAAACAAATTTTAAAATTTTGATGTTGACGAATTTGATTAATAAACGGTAACTACTATCATTATGCAGTTATTCACCAGAAAACAAATTCTACGAATTGAGCTTACTATGTGACATCTAACGATTCCGAATAACCACACATTGTATTTGAATTCAGGGCTGTACTGTGAAGACTACGGTCTACTACTATTTTGAATAGTTTTTAGCTCGTTATTCACATTGCATTAAATATCGGAAATTTTATTGACTTTGTAATCTTTTGGATAATGTTTGCAAAAATAACGTCTTATGCAATTAGTAATAAGATATATTTTTTGGCTTTTATAGAGTAATCTGTTTCGATTACTTTTGATTGATTTTGGGTCTGCTGCTTCCTAAAAGAATTTAATATCAGGGCGGATATTTTTTCAACTTTAGATGAGTTGTTAGTAAAAATTGTCTAATACGACACCAATTTTGGTGGACTTTCCCCTATTAGCACTTCACTGGATAAACTCATCTTGTTCAGTTATTACTGATTGTGAGTAGCTAGAGAAACGAAATATAAGGAAATTCTATATTCTTCTTCTTCTTCCTTTCTACACGTGGTAGGTAGGCTACTTCTTGTTTCCTTCCATTCCCTCTTCGGATGTAGATGTCCAGCATTCCTTCCAGCATTCAGCAAGTACAAATAACGTACTAACATCCTTTTTGCAAACTGAAAACCATAATGCATTTAAATTTATATCCAATGTGTAGTATGAAGCCTCGAAATCTTTGGGATTTGTGATGCGTGTTTCTAAGTATTTTAAAGATATTAATCTAACTAAAACCCTATATCACGTATTTGTCTTATCAAAATTTGTGTACGCTCCCCAAATATGGTATCCAATCTATGTCTGCGATTGTCTGAAACTCGATCGAATACATCGTAAGTTGCTAAAATTTCTGTCTTATAAACTAGATGGTGCTTATCTCTCTAGAGGTCTTCCGTCAATTGATCTTTTGTCTCGTCATAGCATGTCCTCCTTGGATGCGAGACGGGATGGGATCTGTCTCAGGTTTTTGGGAGGTATATTGAACAATACCGTAGACTGTCGTTTCCTTCTTGAGCACATACCCTTCATTGTTCCGCGTCTTCCCACCAGGATACAATGCGCATATCGGCTGCCGGTGTCAAGGACTAACTGTCGGAGAAGGACACCAACATATATTATGTGTGGCATTGCCAATAAAATATAATACAATACGGTTTGATATTTGTTAGTTATGGATTTGTTCAAGTATTTTATCTTGATTTACATTTTCTATGTATCACTTTTGTTTTTGTGTATTTCACGTGTGAAATTTTCTATTGTTTTTTGTCCTGTTATTCGGATTGTATCCTGTTGAACAATGAAGTTCCATTATTATTATTATTTATGCCAATCAGTTAATGATTAATGCCCACCCCAAAAATGAGCGAAACTTTAGAAGAAAGCTGCGCCGGCATTCATGTGGCTACAGCACCTATTCTTCCGTGCCCAACCTTCACGGCGTCATCGCTTTCTGTGACACTTCCTTAAAAATTTCAGATTAGCATAGATACATTTTTTGGATATGATTTTCACCCGGAAGAAAGCGATTTCTGACACTGGTTGTTAGTTCGTTGGAGATTGGAAACAATTTCTCGATAATAAATAAAGTTTCACAGATTATTAATAATAATTAAAAATTAATGTATGGTATGTTTTTATTCTCGACACCAACATGGAAAGCAACCGTTTGGTTTAGGTGTTAAAGAGAACTTAAATTGTCAATATTTCTGACCAAAAATGGTATGTTATGATGTATTAAAAGGGTTTATATGCACTTGAAACTGTTTATAGGATAATTATTAAGATCTTGATTAACGAATTTAGGAATAGGGCTCCGCAGGTGTATTACAATTGTATATCATCTGTGTATAAATAATGCAAGAGAGTAAGATACTATAAATGGAGTATCCCATAAACAACAGATAAGATAAAGAAGAAATTGATCCATTCAAGGATTTAAAATTATTTCTTGGATTACCAATAAGATACAAAACTTTCTATTGTAATAGATAAGCTTATGTATACCATTATCGCCCTTAGTCTTGACTCAAAACGAAATAGACAGAATTGATAAAACAAGGCTTCTGAGAATACTACACCAATAGATTATCCATGCATTAGATTTTTTACACGACTGTTTCGTTTGAGTTTGAATAAACAAACGTTCTTCCTCATGGCAGCGCTTATGTGATGGCTTGTTGAAGTGCGTGCAATGTATATGCCATGATCTTTTTTAAAATTTAATCTCATTTATTTCAAAGATAATTAAAATTATGTAAAAAAATATAGAAACATTTTTATTCCTATATTTGAAATAGAATTTAATGAATTGGTATTTATGACCAAAACTTCAATCAATACTAAAACGATTAGATACGGCAAAATTTGAAATGTATACCTTTAAAAAATGAACGTTTTTAGGCTCCTACTCCTCTCTGTAAACATAAATATCTTGGCTGATAAACGATTTCTTCGACCGTTAACGATTTAACCTGCTGTAGAAAGTATTCTTTCACGTTGGACTGATGTTGCTGGAATGGATTGCATTTTAAATATAAATATAAGAATTTTCTTTTTGAACAATTTTCTCCTACACGAGATTACATAATTTTAATTTAAATTTTCTTTAAATACATTAGTTTAAATTAAATAATCAGATGCCAGTACCTATGCATTGCACATACTCCAACAATCAATTGATCTCTGAAAGCACATCAGCACATGGGCGCCGCTATAAGCATAAAAAAGTTTGTTTATTTCAAACTCAAACGGAAGAGACGAGCAAAAAATCTAATGCGTGTGTAATGTACTGGTGCAGTATATACAGGCTGTCATATAAAAAAAAGGCGAGTCCGTAGCGCCCATCGATTATAGGCCGATTTTAATAATTGAAACGGAAAATTAATAGGCTGGATGTAGGCTCTGAAATGAGGTGATAAAATTATTTATAGCCCCGAAGCGTTTTCTGGTTTTTGGGGGATTAAAAAAAAATTAGACCATACATTTTATTTATGAATCTGATGGAGATTTTTTTCTGAAAACAACAATGTATCACAAGTATACCTTTACATAAGAAAAATTTTAAAAAAAGTAACAAAATAATTTAGTCATGTGTTGACTTGATTTACTAAGTTATCACATTGTAGCACCTCAATGCATTTCGATTCCCGCTTGTTGCTCGTCATTTGTTTCCAATGCTATAGATCGTGTCAACCTCCGTGTTCAGTATGGGATATAATAGCAACTTTTATCTCTTACTATCCTTAGTTGCTGTAATTTGCGCTATCTTCGCTTCCGATTGCTATGTTGGAACTTATTACATGTGCCGGGGTCGGCAAAGTACCTATCCATCTGTCTATTAGCATCAACTGCTGTCAATCGTTCTCGGCGTGGTTTTAAAATATTTTTAGTGAAATTCTATGTTAATTCGTTTACACATATATAGTTGTACAAATCGTTCTTTTCAGAACGCTTCCATCTTTTCCGAGCGTGCACAGGGTAATATGGATATTTTTCTTGATTTTTAGAAACTTTATAACCTATACATTTAATTACAGTTTTCACT
>JARFOC010000608.1:211543-267668 GCA_031763485.1 Osmoderma eremita
TCGACATTGAAGTGAATGAAAAACTAATATAACGAAATAAACGAAAATATAAAACGACCGACCACTTCCTCTACTGTGATACCATTTAATTACCTGGACCCTTTCCTCGGTAGTGAAAATCATTCGATTATAAAATTTTGTCAAAGAAACCAAAATAATGAATTAAATTTAATGGATTTCAATAGTAGTAATGCAAATAAAGAGAAAATAATGTTTTAAATTAAATTTATAAATTCAGAAAAAGAAAACTCAAAGTAAAAGACGCTTGAGTAACGTCAACATAAATGGTATGCAAGAATCACCGCTGTTAGGAGCATACTGCTACAACTCCTAGTTGTAGCAGTCTATGCATCCCACCCGCGCAGCACGACTGCATTCGGGAGATTGCGATTGAGATCAGCGATATGACATCTCTGCTTGATGAAATACTTTACTTATAGACGGCTTTCAAGTTTAGAAATGGCCAGCGCTGTATGTATATACTGACATTATAAGTGTAGCGTTAACTGCCTTATAATATGAGCGCATGTATCATAATAACACTATATTCGAAATAAAGTAGGTACTTATTATGAATAATATTTGCCAGTACTTAAATTATCACATAAATTTAACTGAATTTCTGTATGTATATTTGCTCCCTCTTCAGGTTTAAACTACTGAACCGATTTCGTTGAAACTTGCAGGATATCATCAGGATGGCCCAACTTAGGTTACAGACTATTCAAAATTTCAATTTCTGCGGCTGCAGAAAATTCGTATTCGAGTATCACTTATTTTTGTCGGATTGAAGCGAAATTTATGTCACATTACAAGGTATCCGTGAGAAAACGAAACCCCGAATATTTGTCACCCCGCGGTTACTTTGTCACCCAGTGCGCACTGACGGTTTTTAGCATTTCTTTTAAAAATGGTGACGTATTTTATGTTTCCAATTACGCCAGTGTCTCTTGTAGGTTTTAGTTGAGTAGAAAAGCAATGAGGAGGTATGAAAAAACGTCCTAACCCGAATCTACCACAACTTCACAGAAGAGTAGGGGCGGAAGCCGTGCGTGCGGTTCAAGATGAGATGAGTAACAGGCCGCCAGTATTTATCAACTCCCACGCAGTACTCTCACGAATGGATGCCTTGGTAGGCATGTAAAACCTATACATCATCAACATCCAACCACCCTCACTGGGCATCGTTGCAGACTTGGGTTTTCCATTAACTAAGGCCGACATAAAGCAAGTAGTGAAAAAGTATTTGGATAGAAAGAGGGTTAACATATCTATTCTTACAGACAATTGTCCGGGGGACGATATGGTTGCATTATTTATCCGGAGGAACAATTTGGCTGTTTAGCATAGCATCAAACATAAAAAAGTCCCGATCTTCTGTTGACCTAGACGCCGTTAATAAGTTTTTAACAATATATAACAATATATAGCTTTGTCAGAATCTACAGGTGACCATATATACAGCTACGATGAGACAAACATAACAGATGGAGCATAACTCCTGGAGCACGAAAATTCATTGTTTCTAGAAACTGCAAAAGGGTGGAAAGGGTTCAGAATTTCTCGAGAACGGCAATCAGCATCATGGTGTGCGGAGTTGCAAGTGGCGGCTTTCTGCCTTCCATGGTCGTTTATAAGGCCGCCCACCCCTACCAAAACTTTTGTGCATCGGTGGGCCTGTTGAAATTATCTATAAAACCAACCCAAGCGGATGGTTCGATGCCAACCTGTTTGAGATCTGGTTTTGGCAAACTTTACTGTCACACATCCAACGGATAACGGAACAAACAAAAAGAGTCATCGTAGCGGGCGATAATCTGGCTAGTCATTTCGCCTCAAACATTCAGGCTCCATTCAGGCTGCACTGGAACATGATATTTACATAACAGTGTTTCCACCAAATGCTACCCATTTAATTCAGCCTCTGGATGTTGCAGTTTTTGCGCCCATTAAAAGAAAGTGGCGAGAGATTTTAGATGCGTTGCGAGAGGAGAGCGGCTATCCGGATTCGATTCCAAAGGAAAAGTTTCCTCTGCTGCTGAACAGGCTCTGGTTGCAGATTCAACCTAAAGTCAAGAAAAGATTAATTTCTGGATTTGGAGCTAGTGGACTCTATCCATGCAACTCGCAGGAAGTTCTGAGAAGATTGCCGGGTGCTAATGTCCAGCAGGAAAGTCTTGCTGAGCTATTGCAAGAGCACAGAGGTGTTGTTAGTGATCCGTCCACCAAACGGAATAAACGCCGATTCCATGGCTTGTGTTACTTTGCCACTCCAGCTCTTTGTGGCCATTTTACATACTTTTTAATTGGATGACAAAGTAGGGCCAAACGGGACTACTTTGTCACTCCATTTTTTATTTTCTTTTCGTTGGCTGTTGGCTATGGAACTGCTTTTCTGGTTACGCGTGCAAAGTGATGGGGTCGGTACATGTAAATTTTTCCGACCAAAATTCGAAAAAATAAGAAAGTCACGGCGCAAAATGTGTCAAAAAGGTGACAAAGTAGCCCCGTTTTACGGTACCTTTTTTACAAAATTATTGACACCACAACGGGTGCAGAGTTGAAGCTATAAAGATCATTTGTTTTCTAAAAGCGGTCTCCTATTGATCAAAAGTTGTCGTATCCTCGCGATTTTGTAGAAAAAGATTCTTAAATATACAGGTTGTTTCGTTTTCCCACAAACCCTGTATCCTGATCCTCAAAGTTTGATTGAAAAACAAAACATTCACCCAACAGTAGTTTCCATTAGATGAGTTTTCGTTTGTAGAATACAACGGCTGTTAATACTAAAGATATATATATTTCTCCGTTCTTGACAACATCTTACACCACCATATTAACAACCTCTCTAATTTTTTCAATTTACGGATCTTGTATCTGTTTGACAGAAAGTGTTTGTTCAAACGTATTACCTTCAAGTACTAAGATTTGATGTGATCTGCTCAAGGCATCGACATGTCGCATGTTGTTGTTTGGGCGATGACATACTTCATAGTTATAGTTTTGTAATTCTAATACCCATCGGCTAATACGTGGATTAATATCCTTCTGCTGCATAATTAATGTATGACTTCTGCAGATTCATGTTGTCTACTCAGATACATGCACAGGTGGATTTGCTAGCTTCGTCTAAATCTATCCTCCACAATTGTATCTTTCTCTGTATTGTCTAACACACACAAATAAGGAGAGATTGAGCAAAAACTGTTTGCGTCAATATTTAAAATATGATTATGAACTGCAGTTTGTTAGAATTCTTTTTCAGCTAGCTACCAAAACAAGCAATCCATGTATCCATGCTATTGCTTACGATAATGCTATTAATTACAAATATCCTAGACGTACAATTAAAATATATATTTAGTGAGACTAAATCAAGAAATTTCAATCAATCGATACGTATTTCGGCAAATAAGTCCATATGTCAAACAGTTATTTTCTTTACGGTTTCCACCGAGACCGGAAACTTAATTGCCGACACATGTTCCTAGATTTATTTATTCAATGAAGTGGTACGAATATTTTGATTTAATTCTGTTATTGTTTTATGCTATATCTGTAGTGGTAAATTCTTCTGTTACCATAGTTACTGTTGTTTAGTAAAGCACCCATAATAATCCTTGGAATAGCTACACCAAAACACATTTGAAGCTATATCTGCCTTGTTCGTATTCAACACATGTACCAAACATTAACATCAACATATATCTCCAGGTAAATAGATTATACCTATTAATTACAAATTATACATATGTATAAACAACCTTAACGCATAGTTCGAAGGGCCGTGAAATCACAACAGTAGCTGGTAACATAACCAAGGCAATCTACTATAAATTATAATTTACAATACAGTCTACTTAGTAGGTGAATGTTGTATTTGTTTAGGAGAGGTAAAAGATGTTATTAAAATGAGAGCTGTACACTTGAATTAGTATCATATAACAGATCTTAAGCTAAATATTGTGCAAGTTTACTTTAACCCTTTAAAATATATTGTTCTTGGTTTAAGTTTCTGCATACCCGTAATAGAATTGTGCATGCCAAAAGTGAATAGTAATGGCCTATTGTTAACTTCTTTCATTCATGTGGTAACAATATTTATATACCTTATAAAATGTGTACAACAAAAATGAAGTACATTTTATATTGGTATTTAGAATTAGAATTAAAGTTTGTAGAACAAATGTTTTCGAATTTTTTCGGCGACAATATTCCCTAGAAAAATAGCTATTACATTTCTCTACCAGCACTAATGGTGACGCTGCCAATTTAAATTTTAATCCCGTAAGTGAAATACAGTTTACTATTAAAGGAGCGATGTTTCGACCAAATTATACAATTTGAGCAGGTGTATCTACATTATTTAAGCTTGGTTTTAGTTGATTATTTACGGGTATGTTCAAGGTACGCCCGACGTTCAGCTATTTCACGAACTATCACTTAGTCCACATGCTTCGAAAATATATTCGCACACACCCAGGATTTATGTTCAGCCATAAAAAAGCATACCATTTAATGCTCGGAAAGGAGTAAATTTGATTTTAGAAGCCCGCATCCTCCATAAATTTTATAGAATTTGTACCTGCTGTGTGCGTGGATGTCCCAAATCGATAAAGTTTTGCGAGATGTTTTAAAGTTTTGAATAACGTAACATGTAGCGTAAGCTAACGTAAACATACCGTGGAGTTCACAATATAGAAATACATTATTAACGTATAAATTACATTATAAATTACAAATTCGTCCTTTGCCGATGCATTAATGTGTTGGAATGTTTAAGGGAATGAAGAACGAATGAACAATTCCCGAATTTGTTTTCGCATGTTCATTGTTCATATAGTTGTGAGAGGACATAATTGATCTTAATGAATACATTATATCAACCCGCATATAATTAAAATATGAGAAAAAAACATACCTACATAAGTGATAAAACGCCATTAAAAGCTCACAGTCTCTTGTTGGAATCGCCATACCAAACGAAGACAATGGGAGAGTTATAAGTATTGAAGTCGGACTCCAGTTTCTGTCTACCAGGCGTCATCAGCGTTCCTCCGAATGTTAAACCCACTTTCATTGCTCATGCTTCGTCAGAAAAAGCATTTGTTTTACTGATACAGCTAAAATCAGGCCTTTCACACGTAATAAGTAAGAATGTAGAGTTTTATTTCTATTTTTAAATTTTTTTTATTACCTACAGATATTAGGTACTATGGGGATCCAAAATATACATACATACATATATGTAATATTTTCAGTGAACATATCAAGTTTTACTACTATTTCATATTTTATCTCCTTTTTTATTTTGTGAATACGAGGGAAAGTTATTAAAATACCGTAGCGCCGTATATACGCGCGGTTACTGGGCATACAAGGTAACAAGATAACGACATTTACTTTATCTTATAAAAAGTAAACATTTTACCGAAGAAAGAGCGACTTAGAAAATGTTAGGCACGATAAGGACGACTAAAGAAAGCTTATGCTTATTAAGGGCGACCAAAAAATATCTTCCTCCCTGATAGGCATATGTATTTTTGTAACACAAAGTCTATAGTGAATTGATATTTGCATGTGCGGAAAAGGAAATTTATGCTAGGCACCATCGAATTGAAATTTACTGATGTACCGCACATTTCGGTATCAATATTCCACAGGCAATAAATCGGAGAATTAGCGACACAATCCATTTCGGCAATTCCGTTTATACCGTATATACCACTGTCTGTGCTTCCGGCTAATTGTAAGTTACTTGAAGGCAAAGATAGCGGCAAATAGGTAGGAGCTTTGTTAAAGCTTTTATAGTTAATAATCGTTTTGCATGATAATCTCTTCTAACGTAATGCAGATGAAGGAACTTGTATCCGCCTCCATTTTCCAGTTTAATAAGCACAGTACTGATTTTCAGATGAGATTTGTGGATTAGTATAAAATATTCTAAATTATATCAATCGGTACTGACAAGAATAATTAATCAATTATAGTGAATTTATAGCAATGCGGTTTAATTTTTAAATATTATTGATACCTTAAATTAAATCGGGTATTGCAAATTTAGTTTTAAACCGCAAGATTCAGATTAACAAAAAAAGCGTTAAATTCTTTCTTTCTTTTCTCGAAAGCAAAATATAATTTGCAGTTCATGCATTTATTTAAGATAACAAACAGTTGAGGATCGTCATAACGTTATATTGCTACAGATTTTTTCATTGGATCTCCGGCAAATGAATCTGTCTTGCTTTGCTTGCTCTACACATTGTTTTACGAGACGAACATCGTCTAGAACCTATTTGTTAGGCACGCAGACAGACATGTGTAGTAGTGGACTTTGCGCGAATCCACCGCTACAAGGATAGTCAACTCGAACATAAAGTAAATTGCAGGAATAAAGCAACTCCCTTTACGGAGACTAGAAAGGAACTAGCGCAGCATATTCGTGATCGAAATAATCCTTTATATAAAATTCACCTGCATAACGATACCTTTTCAAGATAAACTGTATAATGGTAATGCTTGTACCTTCACCTACAGCTATTTTCTTAATTTTTACTTATTACTTATATGGTTAGTTAAGAAATTTATTTAAAAACCGGGCATAATCATTGGTTATAGAATGACATGTTTAACTTTATTACGATTTCTTTGATTTGGCATAATCAGGTTGTTCCAAAATAATTTCGCCATCTTCCCGTATTTTTTTAGTAGAATTTGTTACTTCTGCGCTTATGAATCTTTAGCTCACCCCTACGTTTGTTTTAGCTTCTGTATGCTTTAGTTTTATATTTAGTAACTCACATGCGGAGTACGTATCAACCTGAGTCTTTCCAAATGGTAACTTAAAAGGGCGACATCTACTTTATTCATTATTTACATAAAGGACTTAAGTTAGAGACTTTAGACGTTTTTCCATGTCACCGTACTGAGAATATAAAAAATAATGGATAATTGCTTATGACAGTAACCATAATTTTTTAGAATATGCGGATAGTCTTCCAGGATACATTAACCCGAAAAAATTTTTTTTTGGAAAGTCAGTGAGTAAACCCTTTCTGCACGACCAATTCAATTGTTTATTCAAACACAAATCAATAAATATACAATATAAATTAATAGCAGTCTTATTGTTAATCTGGTGAGTTACTAATTGCACACTTTTATAGAGGTGTTTACGGTTTGTGATTTTATTTTCAAGGTGTGATTAAACATCTTAAAATTAGGTCATTAATGGAAAAATATCTTAACAAAGTTGCATAATAAGAGAGATATTATTGTCTAAAAAAATTTTATAGTTATTTATTATTTTTAAGTGGTGATTAACCACCATAAAAAAGGTTTTTAATGCTAAAGTGATTGATCAACAACTTGCGCAAAGTAAATGTAAACGATAGGTTATTGGTGAATTTTTTACTAAGTAGCTGATGTCTGTAACTTTTCCCATCTATCAAGCTGTTTCATTAGTTGTCACTGCATTGCTGGTTTGACGTGAATTTTTCCGAATAAATCCTAATAAGGAAAGTAAAAATGGTCAATCGCACCGACAGTGAATACGTTGACATGTTGTTAACTTATGGTGAAGTACGCCAGAATTCTGCTGCTGCAAGTCGGTTGTACGCTGAGCGGTTTCCTAACAGGCCAACACCTATTCCAGAGAAATTCACCGTTCTAGTAATCCGTGCACGAGAAATTGGTGTACAGCGAACACGTCAATGTCGAGATGGTGGTCCTGGCCGACACCAACGAATTTTGGATGCCGAAGAAGAAGTCTTAAATCTTGTCGAAGAAGATCCTTTTAGGAGTACTCGAAAAATATCTCGCCAAGTAAATGTATCAAATCGAATTGTCTGACGAATACTGCGCGAGAATCAATTGTATCCTTAGCATGTACAAAGGGTACATGCTTTACTACTTGAAGATCATCCTTTACGTTTACAGTTTTTCCGATGGTTTCTACAAAAACATGTAGAAATTCCAAACTTTTTTTTCATTGTATTGGCGACTGATGAAGCAACGTTTACACGTAACGGTATAAATAACCGTCGTAATACTCACATTTGGGCTGGGCAAAATGCACATGCTGTTCGTTGTAATCATTTCCAGCATAGTCACCGGACAATTTATTGGCCCATTTGTGTTGCCAAATCGAATGAATGGATATGATTATCTCTTACTTTTTCAAAATAATTTGAGGGAACTATTGGAAGAAGTTCCTTTGAATGTACGTCGACAAATGTGATTTTTTCACGATGGCGCAGCGCCGCATTTTAATCGTTTAGTTCGCCAACAGTTAGATAATGTGTTTGAAAATAAGTGGATTGGCCGAGGTGGTCCTATGCCATGGCCTCCTCGGTCACTCGACCTTGATCCCGTTGATTTCTACTTATGGGGCAATATGAAGACCATGGACATAATTGATTTAGATGATCTTCGTAACCTCGTTGAGGTAGCTTGTGGCGACAATTCGACGGCAAGACCAAGAACCAGTAAATTATGCTAATTCATGGATACATCGAGCGAGGCTTTGCGTTCAACAACACGGCGATAACTTTGAACAACTAGTGGATTCCAAGAAAAACAAGAAATGTGTTTAAATTAATATGCTTAATCATCACTTAAAAATAAATACTACAATTTTTTTGACATTAGTATCTCTCACAAGTCCGTAAACAGCCTGTATAATCTATGCTGACAGTGAGTTCAAGTAGGAACTAGTGTCTCGCTTTATATTTTCGCTTAGAAAAACAAAGGTATGTGGAGATTTTGTTTAGCCCAGTGCCGACAATTCTATCTATTTACATCTGAATTCAATATAAGTGCTGATTTGTCAGAGTAAATCATCTTTTCTGGATTCACTTCTTTACTGTCAAGTAATCCCATTATTTCCTCGCAAAATCTCTTCTCCTATCGTGAGTATTTTTAGATAATTCCTGTATTACGTGTAATTTATATAGGTGCAATTTTTGTTTCTAATTACTCTCATTATTAATAATTGGCTAACGACCTTTTCTCGAGCTAACTCTCGTGTCGAAATATTAGGGTTCTTCTGAATACCTAACGCAACATTAAGCTTAACGTTATCGTCCAGTGCGGTATACTGACCCTTCTTGGAGATCTTAAGTGTCCGTTTTTTCGCGATTTGGTTTCAAATTTGCTTACCGTACCTTGTGATGTCAGTGGTAAATCGGGGCATTTCTTTCTAAATAAACGTGCAACCTCACTCTGGGTTCTTGCTCTAATATTCCCGTGACCATTCATCGCTAGAATTTCAATTTGTTCGTTCTCTGTTAGATATCGTATTTTGTTTGTGTAAAATGTTTCCGGAATTATTTTGAATATTGACAAGTGAGGATTAAAAGGGAAATAAAAATGAAATTTGTATTATCGTATCCTAGAAACCGATTCACGATAGTCAAATAATATTTGGTGAAGGTATAAATTTTTAAGTATTCTGTCATAAAAAAAGCGGTGCCTTAAAATTTGATGACGTCACTAGGGTATTTCCGTTGCGTCACGGAAATTTTAAATAATTCAAAATATTGACAATAAATAAAGTAATTTTATGTGTCAGACAACTTTTTCTAAAAATACATCGTATTAAGTGAACTGAATTTATTCCATGTTAGAGACCCACAGCGCAAAACTTGCAAACAAAACATAAAATGTGAAACAAAAGAATTCACCGTTAACCTTTGTCCGCAGTTTTATGTATATTGTATCTAAACTAGCTTTCTATTTACTTGCCCTGGGAATCTGACTCTCCATCCTCCACTTTATTTTTTATTTTAGCATTCCGTCAAGTACCTATATTCTACGATCCTCATTGTGTCTGTTTGATTCGTGTGTTTTTGCCTCTATCTTGGTGGTTTGCGTCGGTTGGTGACCTTGCTCTTGTGCAATCAATCTAGTGTGGATGACAGAACAACTTGATGTTATGTAGTTTTACTCACTTGACAATGAACTTATGTGTGTTATAAGAACTTATACTTTCACACTTTTTTATATCATATATTACTTTGCTTAAAGGTTTTCGAAATACTATAAAGCTCTGAATAACTATCAATATTTAAAAAGAAATATATTTGATTTTTAAAATATTTTTCAACAATTTTGTTCTATCGTCCTTATTTAGATGATGCCGACCTGATCATAATAATTAGTTAGCATACAGACCTATTTATATAACGGAAGTTTAGAAGGGTCTTACACAGAATAAGCCTGTATTTATAGTATTTAGCGTAGGTTAAACTGCTGATTTGAATAGGTCTAGAGAACCATCTTCACACAGCATTAATGCCTTCACGAGCCTTCCACACTGCCGTGCCTATCACCATTTTAAACCTCTGCAAATCCACAGCCCCAATTTTGGCAGGATCGATTTTATTAGTCAATTACTGCTAGGGGTCTTAAGCGTTTGTGCAACCTTCGCCGACTAACTATTCAGACCTGATTGGGTTTGCACTGCATTAGGTTTGGTTCGTGTGTGCTTCTCAAAATGAGACGGAATTTGAATAATTCAGTTACTATCCGACCTAGAATATATTACAATATTAAACTCGAGGCTACTACTATAGTTCTTAGTAATACATCAAAGTAGAGTACAAGTCAAGATTAAGATCTGTTGAAATGCATAACTTAATATTTTAATTGACAGAAGTCGGGCTAAAACATTTGAACAATTTATATCACACATTTATGCCGATTACCTAGATTCGAAGGAATTGGAAACAAATGCATCGCTAACTTTAAAAGTGCTGGATGGATATAGAATAGTCAAACTTGGTTTCGTTTAATTTACCTTTTGTGTATATAAAAACGTTTCTATAAGCCGTTTGACAATTCTTTAATAAACAGGATGTATGTACATATTGATGCAATCTGGTATTTTCACCATTTATTTTATAAATATTCTGTAACTATCCCATCGATTAACAGCCCTTCGGTAAATTAGGCATCTGCTCTTTGTGTAAAATAATATTCCAGTCCAGCTGGTGACAATTACGAGGGATGCCCTTTATATTGCGGGAATAGGCGTTCCAGGTGCTGCCACCTGACAAGTGACGCTGCCCTTCACTCACTGAAGAATTTCGTGAAGGCCGTCAAAAATCAGTTGTTGTTCCGAAAAGCATTGGTGCTGTGCGTGAACTGATATTGCAAGATCGGCATGCGACGTATCGCGAGATTGAGGTATTCTTGGGTGTTAGTGGGACCCGCATACATTCAATATTGCAACAACATTTGGCCGTCAAAAAAATTGTTCGCTTTGGATTCCACATAATTTGACAATCGGTCAAAAAAAGACTCGTGTAGATTGGTCGAACGAAATACTCCAAAAATACGATCACGGTACTGCAAAACATGTATATGATGTCGTAATAGGTGACGAATCATGGACCTATGCCTATGAGCCCGAAAGTAAACAGCAGTCGAATGTATGGGTTTTTCAAGAGGAGCCAAATTCAACAAAAGTTGTTTGCGCACGAAGCACTTCGAAGCAAATGGTCACCTGTTTCTTCGGAAAAACCGGACATGTGGCAATTGTGCCATTGCTACAACGTCGGGCGGTCAATTCGGAATGGTACACAACCATTTGTTTGTCAGAAGTGTTCGGACAAATAAGGGAAACCAATCGTAGCAGAAGACGGATCATTCTCCACCAGGACAATGCGAGCTCCCACACATCAGCTCAAACAAGAGAGTTTTTGGCAACTGAAAAAGTTGAATTGATGGATCATCCGCCGTGCAGCCTTGATTTGGCACCCAATGAGATCTTTTTGTTTCCGCACATCAAACAAAACTTACGTGGTCAACTTTTTTCGGCCGCTGAAGAAGCGATCAACAGCTTTCAAAATGCATATTTCGGAGGTACCTCAATCGAATGGAAAAAGTGTTTAGAAAACTGGTTCAAGCGCATGCAAAAGTGTATTGATCTTCATGCAGAATATCTTGAAAAACCATAAAGCTATGTACTATGATTAATTTTAGTTTCTGTTCTCTATTCCCGAAATATAAAAGGCATCCCTCGTAATGAGATTAAAATACATTATTACAACTAAGAAGAATATTTTCTTAAATATACTTTATTAATATAAAGCGCATACACCTAATACACAACACCGCATAAAAAGGGGTTTAGATTTAATTCAAACAAGATATCGGCAGATATTCGAAAGGAAAAATAACTCCCTGGGCCATGGCCTCCTATTCTGAAATATGAAGTATCTGATCTGTGGGATAAGCCAACAATATTGCTGGAAAGGAAATATTGCTGTGCCTGCGGTAACCACAGAGATAATGGTGTGTTATCTAGAAGAAAGTTGTTGTTGTTGTTCCGCTATTGAAACGTCGCTTACTATTTTGGCCTAAGAAAGAAAGTACATAATTAGAAAAATTCATCAGTAAAGTAAGTTTTGGTCATTAACATCGTTGTCATTTTAAAAGATGTTACCGAAATGAGAAGAGAATAAGAAACGCGATTTTTTACCAGAGAAATAGAAGAAAATTGGAAAAAGAAAATTGAGAAAAGAGTGGTACACAAACACATACACACATTTCGATAATTAAGGTATTTAAGCAAAATTATATATTTTTACGTAACTTCTATTGTGGCAACTTTAACAAGATTTTCTATTAGTTAATTAAAATTTCAGCCCAAAGATCACATATGTATATATGACCGAAATGTCAAACAACATTTTTATTTTATTTTTTTCGAAAACAATAAAATATAGACTTATTTTTATTACATGGTTTTAATACAATTTCTAGCAGATTTCAAGTAGACGATTTCTTATTTTCATCATATTTTTAACATCTTCCATCTAAAACTTCTTTATTGGAAACCTCTGAAGTCACAGAAGGATTTCTCAAGGGTTTCAGCATTCGATAGGTTTTCTATTTATTACATTACATATATCCCAGGTCCGTGACTACATACTTCGTTAAGTTACATTTCCGGAAGATTACGTTATTACAAGAATGCCAAAGGAATAAATCAAGTTAACCATATTCATACAAAAGTGATGTAATATAATTTATATACATACCAAACCAAACATACGTTTTCTGAAATGGAACACTCTCTAGTGATAATCAATTTTATATGGCAATCAGTGTGAGTTCAAGGTCTTGTATTCTGCAAACGATACAGTCTGAGAAAAAAATTACATGCATAGATTTTTGATATTCGGCCAGTTTTATAGCAGTGACATTTTTTCAAACGTTATGTGATTAAATACTGCGGCACAATAGCGAAAGCGAAAGCAAATGAAATCAAACAAAAGTTGTGAGGACTTTAACAAGAGAACTAATAATAGGGTGTTAGTTGTCAAGTTCAGCAAATCTCATTGTACTTCCAAGTAAATAATTCGGAATGGTTCTATTGAAAACTACGGAATCATAAATAACTCAGCAAAATATAATTGAAGAAATGTTGACATTATTAAAATGTCTATTTTTACACGAACATACTTACCGATTGACCTTGATTTATTCTGGGATAAAGTTCGACGAATTTCGTACATCTCCGCAAAAACTGCAAATATTAAGCTGACCGTTGAAGTAGGCGTCAAAGAAACAATAATACTTTTACTAATAAAGCATAAACAATGCAATATATTCATTACTATACACCACATTTAGCAGTTTGTTGAGCGATACGTATCTTTTTATCAGACCCGGACTAAATAATATTTGTACGTCAAAATTAAATTTTTTTCGTCGAATGAAAAAAAAATTGGCGGAATTGTAATTTATATATACGTTGTACAGTTTATACCTAACAATACTTTCCTCTTTTATTTTGATTCACCCTCTATACTAAAGCAATTTATATATATCGAATCTTTCTTGAAATGATTATTAGATAATACAAACTAAATGAAGTAAAGATATCAATACAATGTTCATGGTAGCAACAAGAAATATGTAAATCAATGTTCATTATAAGCTGTTTTTACAGCAATGCTTGGGGTACATTTGGGTACAACAACCTCGCAAGTTTTTCCTCTAGAAGAAGTTAAAATATGGGACACTTATTACTTATGCATGCGGTTTCCTTTCGTTTAAATAATCCTACAAATCTTTATAGCGGCTAGCACTGGATCCTAATGTCAACCATTTCAAATAGTACACTTTGCAGTTCTTTTATTATACAGACGTCAGATTGACGCGCCTTTACGGGATCCAAATAAAACGTGCTGCCTATTTTGTTTGACACTGGTTCATGGAACAAACATAATTCGTTTCTAGTTGTTTTATGTATGATATGTAAATTCGTTGTGTTTATTGTACTATAAAAATAATTTACATTATTAAGCGCTTAAAGCAGAATAAATAATTTAGTTACAGTTCTTTACAATTGTCTAAATGAAATCATTTTTGTTTTTCTGTGCATCACACATGCCCTTTTTTACTTTTTTGAACTTTTTAAAATATAATCATACATACACTGAATATACAATTGAAATATATTTGCGTCACATTGATTACACTATACGCACTAGTACAATATTAACCGGCGCTTCCGCCAATTTTTTAATATTTTGCGTTAATAATAAAAAGTAAGATACTATTAATTGCTAGGAAATGTATGTATGCTATTTTATTGGTTGATTTATTGATGATATTATCAAGAAGGGCTGGATGTCGTTAAAAATCAGAGTATGGAAACGCACACATGTGCGTACATAAAAGACACATTTCTTATATTTTCCATATGAGTTTGTGCAGTTCTTTCAAGCTCAAGTGCATATGCGCGAGTCGAAACTGCTATTACCTTGCATTCGCGCACACTGGTGGGCGGCTCATTTGCGCACACAATACGCAGGGTGCGGAGAACCGAAGAAATTGATTCGTTCGCGAATTTTATTTTTTAATTCCTTTAAATAAAAATTCACGAATCGAATTTTTACTTTTATTCTTCAGATAAAACTAAATATAATAATTACATATAATCAGATATCTTTACTACTCTAAATGTGTTGGAATGACTAATTATAACATGAAATTCTTGAACTATTTACAATTTACACCACCGTGTTTTAACTTTCGTTATTAGCCTTTTGCCACCTCCCCATGTACCTCCCATGTTTCTCTTGATCTATCTCGTCTTCATCTTATGCGTGTTTAGCTCCCCAAATTCTTTTTACTTGTTCATCCGTTGTAAGTACCACCACCCACTTAACTGGCGTTATTCTTTAAATTCTGATATTGATTCGACTCCTAAATCTTGTCTTATTTGCTCATTTTTGATTTCATCCATTTTCGTTATCCCTTTTACTTTTCTTCCATTTTCTTGGTCTTTCTCTCGGTCCTGATCTTGCTCTTGGTATTGGTGCTTGTCTTGGTCTTCGTCCTGATCTTGGTCTAGTCCCTGGTCTTCGTCCTAGTCCTGGTCTTGGTCTTCGTTCTGATTTTCGTCTTACTGCTCTTCGTTGAACTTGGTCTTGGTCTTCCACCTGGTCTTGGTCTCGCTCTTAGTCCTTTTCTTCGTTTTGGTCTTCATCCTAGTCGACACGTATAGTGTCTTAATGAGTCTCCAAAACCTTAATTCTCTTATCAGTTTCTCCTGGATGACAATCACAAAGAACGCGATAAACTTGTAAATTATCTTTGCGTCAAAGGGCATTCAAAAATAGCAAGAATTTATCCAAAGAAGTGTGCTACGAAACCTCAACTGTTAATGTAACAACACCATTTACTGATTTCTTAGTGACATTAAAAAACATGCTTTATCACCACTGCCAAACTCACTACACTGTTACGAGAAAAGTCCCCACAATAACATTCTCGTTAAGAAAAGAGTATTGACACAAATTTTAAGATTGGCCTTTAATCAAGGAAAATTTCCTTGGCACCTGTATAATATCAAAATATCTAATAGCGAGATATTTAACGCTGTGAGAAAGAATGCGGATATGTAAATAATATGATTTGTGGATGCCGAGAAACAGCTAAATGATAAATTGATCAGAGATCTATTAGACACGGATGATATTGCAAGCTAATGCCATTAACCTTATTACACTGGAAGAGGTTCAAATCTATTACAGAATCCATGAACACCTTTGTAAGCTCCAGGGGCTTGCCTGTGTATTTTTTCGTATCGTCTGGTCGGCCCCTGGCGTGGAAAATGATTCTAGTTAACCCCGTCGTCGGTTCGGATACTTAGGATGCAGTATACGAGTATAATTATAATACAATAAAATACACTTCTTGAACAGGACTTGTAGCTGTTTCTTGAAGAAAATTATTTTACATGAAACACGGGACATGAAGGGTATCAGTGAATGTCACAATAGTTAATATACAAGAAGAATTCGAAGATAACCACCGACACCGTCCACCACTCATACAAGAAGAGGTATAGGTTACATTGAATAGACGTTTTCTTAGTCTCTGCACTAGCCTGTATAACTTGATGTCATTCACACAATAACAATTTTAAGCTAAAAGCTTGTCATATGCGTAAAAGCTCTATCTAGTGCATATACTCTACGGTGTCTGAAGTATCTATAAGCTTTCGTAGAAACATTTTGCGATGACATGATAGAAAAGCTAAACGGGAACATTTTGTCAAAGAGTGAAATTGTATAATGCAATTTAATATAGGTAGGTAAATAATTCCAATATCTGTATAATTGGCGCCCGATAAGATGCCAATGTGCGTTAAGTGTAATAGGTAGGTTCTGTGTGATAAATTAACTTTCAGTTCCAAAAAAATATATCCAACATTATATCCATAAATTTTCGGCTGGATTTATTGTGGCGCCCACATTCGACGTTATCGTGAGGGTTAATAAACCAAAACTGGCAAATATACATATAAAATGTGGTAAATATATCGCTGCTGACTACGGGTAATACTTAAGCTAAGCAAATTCCATTTAGTATATAAGAGAAATGACGTCGTCTACACTCTTGGTGGTTCTTTCAGTTATAGGAAAGGTAAACGATCGAAGAGCAACAATGTTCGTAAACAGTAATTAACTACGGTACATAATTTATTGAAGCTTATTTTCCCGTCTATTGATTTTCTGTTAGCTGATTTGCATCTCAATTGCGCGAGACTCTCGCTTTCATTTTTAGCGTGTAACAAACTAAAAACATAAAAAGTTTAGAACTACTTTAGTAGGTGTGTCACAATTGTGCTACATAAAGCTGTTGTTGTAAATTCATTTACTGTTTTGGCAGAATTTTATTTTAAATTGAACAGTCCAATTCCTTTTTTTTAATACGATGCCAATATCTCATTTATTCTTTTATACGAAAATGAAGGTACGCGAATCTTACGAATTATTCCCATGCGGGCAGATAGATCGCAAACACTTTCCCGTCCTGATATTAACTGAAACATTCCCCTGGCAATTGCACTCCGGGGTTTTTTTTTAAAGTAAAGTGCCGTTTCAATGGGAGAAGACAGACAGCCGACGCGGATACCCCGACTTTTTCGTTTATTCAAAAATTTAAGCGCCTGTTTTCGCATTCGTCGAGTGTTAAATCAATATGAGGTAATTCGGAAAGCTTGAAGCTCGCATGAATGGCCTGATCGATCTCGCACGGTATGCGATTTAACAACTTGTAAAATTTGTGCGAGCGCCGAAGTTCGTTAGAATGGAAATATTTCGATACGGTAGATGCGTCCCACGGTATATCCTCATTATTTATCTGCTCGACTACCGACGAAAATCTCGCTGTGAAAGTACGTTGATATTATATTTACGTACTCACTAAGAGAATGGTTATACGAGATGTGTAAATTAAGTAATGAGACTTATATTTTAAAATATTTTTATTTGAATATAATTACAATTGAACGTTATCTCCCTCAAAATAACTCCCTTGGGAAGCCACACAGTGGTGGAGACGGTTCTTCCATTCCTCATAGCAGTGCTGCTCCAATATTGGAATCGCCTTTAGCTGGTCGGCTACAGCCGTTTGAATGTTTTTGAGTGTCCCAAAATAATGTCCCATCAGATGAATTTTCAATCTTGGGAGGAGAAAAAAGTCATAAGGACTCAAGTCAGTTGAATAAGGAGGCTGAGAATCCACAGAAATATTACTGGCCAAAAACCGTTTATAGAAATTGCTGTGTGATAAGGCACATTATCATGATTCAGGATCCAATCGTTCTTGATGTTTGGTCTTACACGTATGACCCTTTTTCAGAGTCTATCGAGAACCTCTCGGTAAAAATGTTGATTAACTGTCTGACCTTAAGACACGAACTCTGTGTGAACGATTCCCTGGCTATCAAAGAAAGAAATCAGAATGCTCTTGATCTTTGATCTGCTCATTCTTGCTTTCTTGGGCTTTGGAGAGCCGGATATGTACCATTCCATGCTCTGCCGTTTTGTTTCCGGGTCATATTCGAACACCCAACTCTCATCACCAGTTCCAAAAAATTCATTATTTTCAGTCAATTCCAAAAAATCAAGGCACCTTTCTCTTCTGATGTCCTTTTGATCCTGATAAAGTTTTTTGGAACCATTTTCGAGCAGATCTTTCTCATTCCCAATTCGTTGGTCAAAACTTGATGAACGGTGGTGTGAGACAAATTCAACTGTTCCCCGATCATTCTGACCCTCAACCGATGATCTGAACGCACAAGATCGCGGATTTTGTCGACGTTGTCATCGGTTCTTGCAGTTGAAGGCTTTCCGCTGCGTGACTCATCTCCCATCGACCCTCTTCTTTCTGAAAATGCCTTAAACCACCGAAAAACCTGGACTTTTGACAAAAGACTGTCCCCGTAGGCCTGCTGAAGTTTTGCAAAAGTTTCTGTTGCACTTTACCCAAGGCTGAAGCAAAACCTGATAGCACACCGTTGCGCAAAATTAATGTCTTTCATTTGTAGAACGCACTATGAAAACCGTTTTCACGGAAAAAACACGACAACGAACAACCAAATGACTTGATCTAGTTCAAACTTGCACTGAACGGGTATTACAATGTCCACTTGTCGCCCCTCCATGTCCCGTGCTTCCCGTGTTGCCATATCAAACGCTACGTTGTCAGTCTCATTACTTAATTTACACACCTCGTATTACGCTATTACCGCATGTATATTACATAAACACTTTAATGAAGTCTGAAAATTTTCATTTAACAACATTCCTGTTCCTTCAGTTTCTGCGAAACTTCTTTTTTCTATGTGCTTATGGAGGCTTAAAGACTCGTTAATCAACGACTTACGTCAATCGAACTCATTATTATTTCAATAACAGCTAATAGTAACTATCGATGTAAGAGGTGGAGTACAACGGCTTAGGAGGCACGAAGTCGTTTTGTGTAGGTGAGATTATTAACTATGGGTGTTACCATATCTACTACCCTTAGATTATTTGTTTTTCCCACACATTTCTTATATGTGGCACATGAGTTATCGCACACAATTTTTATGGATGTCTGTTCCGTTTCACCTACATTATAAAGAAATACGTAATAAAAATCAGAAGGTTTCCGACTCTAACGTGGCCGAGTTACCGTGAGTTTTTGAATCTACTGTATCTCCTGAGATAGTCACATAATGAAAATAATCAAAGCAAAATGTTTCTTGTGTGGCCGTGATAGATACGGCAGCTATTCGTACCAATACGCCTGCAAAAAATAATATAGACCAGACGAAATAAGTTTCAATGTCCGTGCCAACTAATCCATAAAGCCAGCATGTCACCATGGAGGTGTATGAATCCATGGACGTGACACTCAATGAAAAGAAAGAAGATGTACAACGTCCCAATGATAATATGATCAATTTTGATTTTTTTCAAGATGAACATGAAGAAGATATACCTAGGTAGTACCGAATATTTTGAAAAACAGCAAGGTAAAAATGAACAAGATGGCTTTACTACCAGTGAAGAAGCCACAATGAAAGAGACACTGCGAGATCGAGATAAGTTAAGGAAACCTTCAAAATTTGAAGAGTTTTAAGTAAATATCGTGTGAATCTGCCCGTTATCAAGAAGCAGTTAATGGACCAGACAGGCGGAAATGCAAAGCTACAATAGAAGAAGAGTTGCAAGCATCTGAGCCAAAAAATACTGGGAGCTTACACACTTACCACCAGATAAATTGACGATAGGTTCTAAATGGGTTTTAATGTACAGTGAACATAGTTAGTCGATCACAAAACTGT
The DNA here is from genome assembly GCA_031763485.1 of Osmoderma eremita. NCBI lineage: Eukaryota > Metazoa > Arthropoda > Insecta > Coleoptera > Scarabaeidae > Osmoderma > Osmoderma eremita. Next base: position 231,684 of record JARFOC010000608.1, read on the forward strand.
CCTTTCAATGCTCATTGGAATGCGGCGATAAGAATATTCAAATACCTGAAGAATACATCAACCTACCGATTATAACACGAAAGAAGTACTAATTTGGAAGGATACTCAAATGCTGATTATGGTGGAGGCAAAGATTCCTCACGATCAACGAGCGGATACGTATTTTTACTTGGTAATGCAACTATTACTTGATCATCCAAAAGACAGAATTCAGTTTCACCATCTACTCCGGAAACTGAATAGATAGCAGCATGATCAACAACCAGAGAAATGATTTGGATAAAGCAAGTGTTAAATGACATTACGTTCCCCATTAGTAACAACCCAGTACTTTTAGTCGATAATCAAAGTGCTATAAAATCTGTTAAAAATCCTGTTTTCCATAACAGAACAAAACATATTGAGATGCATTATCATTTTATTCGTGAAAAATATGAAACTGGTAATTTGGCTGTTGAATATATAGCTAGTGAGAAACAAATTGCTGACATATTCACAAAACTGTTATGAATATTAAAGTTTAATAATTTCAGAAATTTAATGGGAATGTGTACTTCATAAATAATGTAACTAGCTATTGTTTATCTCTTCATTATAAGTTTTAATAATATGGCGAATGATTTAACTGGCGGGAGTGTTAGAATAACACTCGTCACATGTCTAGATATTTGTACCATAGAAACTACAAGGAAACAGTATTAAGTATTCATGTATTTGCCCGTCAAATTAAAAAATGTCGAATTCTCCACGTTTTCTTTGACGTTAAACAAGCGATTGCAATTTACAGTAAGTCTATTTCTCAATAATAACCTCAACAATAATTTTATTTATTTAGCGTATGACATGCCACATCATAAAATAAAACATGTATGCAGACATAAGAAGTTGCCAAAATAATATTAAAGCAATATCAGATACTAAAAAAATAATAAATAAGATCCCACATACGTTTTCGTTAGTGTCTATGTAAAGTATAGCAGACATACGTTCCAATATCTATCCTTGTTGTATGTTACTATTGTAGACATTAATCTGCGTATGCACAAAATAGAGACGTTCGTCCGAGCTAACAGCTGTTGGACTTATGTTACATCCACGCTTAGATCATATATATTTCATGGATACCGCTATGTTTCCCAACTATATTTCCAACATATCACAGATATAAAAAAGATTCAGCATTTCTGTCTAACAACCGTTATTCGTATTTTCTTATTGGCACCTGACCACGCATGGACCACGGCGGGAGAGGCGCGCGAAATTTGAATTAAATTTGACATACATCAGAGATAATATCAGCTCTGACGCATAACCTAATTTTTAAATGTTAACATAAAATAGCTCGCTCATACAGATTGCTAGACAACAGTAGTTCACATTGACCACACATTGACAGAACTCTAACCTAAGTCTAACGGTACCCTGTCTAATGTCTGTTTAATAAAATTGTGAAATCGCATACGTCCCATAATAAATCGCAAGGAATCCGCATGCATTTCCGTTTCCGGTTCCACGAGAGGTCAGATAAGGGATAGCTACATATAATGTTCATAAGCATGAAAGTAATAGCTCGAAAATCGTAGAAGTACATATTGGAAACAATAACGTATATAGACTGATATGGACTGATATGGTGATAGCGGTATCCATGTAATATATATGATCTAAGCATCCACGTCATACCTAAATTTGTTTGATTTGGTGTGTACCTCTTCTAAACCATGGTGCCATCTGTTAGACTATATGGTAAATTAATAACGGAATCGGCGAAGCAAAACATTAATCTGACAAAGCATGTAGATGAACGAATAGTTTCAATTGAGATATATTACTTGCTTCGGAGAAATGTGCTTATTCACAGACTTTAGACAAGAAAAAAATACTGAAATTCTTATTACCAGCGAAAAGACGAATTGTCTAATATGTCTTCAGATGTAGCAAATGACGAGCTTGAATAATGTCTGTAATATCTTTCACAATATTTTTTCCGCCACCAGTATCGATAGAGGGGACCCAATGAAATCTATTTTCCAATCTGCCAAAAAATATCTTTTAGTTCTCCTCACATTTATATTATAAGAAAAGATAAATACCGTTTGCAATTCAATTATTCATCAGGCCGCATCTATTTAATTGATTAAAAATAATGAAAATGTAGAGTAAAGACAGAAATGAAGGAAAAGTATTTTTGCTGTTTGGAAATTCTCTATCATAACCCTTTAATTCAAAAACATGGAAGCTTCTGAAAAGGGGTTGCTTTACTTTATTGCATAAATGTATATATGTACATATCTAACTTATAAATTCGATTCAAAGCAAGTTTGGATGGAAAAATTGTTAAATTAAATTAACGCTTGTTTCACTTGAACTTTATTTAAGCTTTGTTACTATTTTCATAACTAGCACGAAATGTATCAGTAGAATAGAAATAAAATAGATTTAAATGAAAAGCGTTGCCGAGCTTGCAATTTTGCTGCATGGCTACAAGTTGATGTGTAAATAAACACATGTTGGTTGAATGCTTTTAGTGCCAGATATTCATTCTCCCGAACTAGCATTACGAAAACCGTAACTTTTATACTTTTGATAGGAAAACAAAGTTTGAAATGTTACATATGTATGAGTTGAATTTACAAATCAGTGTTTTCTTTCTGTTTACTTTCCTTTTTTTAACTGCGAAAGAGGTTTATATCTAACCAGGATATCGCTTCGCTATAAATACATAGATATTTTACATTTTTAAATTAAAAAATTAATTACTAGCTTTGTTAAAAATTTTGTAGATTCCTTTCAAATTTTCTATTCTGGCGTTTTTTTCTTCAATATGTATTTGTTGAATAGTCTCACTGTTTTACGTATTTACATCTCACCAACCGAGATCCAAGTGCCAGAACGTGACATAGATGTCTATATTCAGTACTGCAATAGGATATAATATACATAAATACATACATAATACATGAAGAGTAAAAAAGCAGCCGGTATTGACGATCTGTGCTCCGATCAAATTAAACATCTCGGACCTAAAGCAAAAACCTGGCTACTCCAACTAATGAATTTCTGGGCGAAAAACTCACCATACCAAAGCTATGGAGAAAAGGAAAGATTATAGCCCTGTTAAAGTCAGGGGAAGATCCTGAAATACGAAGTAGTTATAGGCCTATTTCTTTATTCTGCCATTTTTTCTAGGTCTATGAAAGACTTATTTTGATGAAGATTCAAAATCACGTAGATGACAAACTAATACCAGAACAGGAACGTTTTCGCCCAGGCAGACCATGTACAGGTACTAGGGTTGACAGAACTCATTGAGATCGGTTTCGAACAGAAGCTAATAACTGGAGTGGCTTTTGTTGACTTACCTGCTGCATACGACACTCTCAATAATAGAAAACTTATTTCCAAAATATACCAGACAACTAGGGATTCCCACCTAACAAAAGTTATGGAATCTATTATAAAAATAGAAATTCTATGTTACCCTAAAAGGAAGAAACAGTAACTGGAGGAGGAAAAATGGCCTTCCTCAGGGAACCGTGCTTGCGCCCAGGATGTTTAATATCTATCCTAACGATCAACCAACTGCGTATCACTCCGACTGCCTCCTCTATGCGGACGATCTCGCAATAACTGTTCGAACCAACAATTTCGAGTCTGAGACAGGAATTGGGACAAGCACTTAAATATATGTCTGAGTATTACCAACACAATTTTTTTAGAGTCAACCCATCAGAAGCTCATGTTTGCGCGTTCCAGTTGCATAACAAACAAGCAAGGCACAAGCTACACATCATATAGGAAGGTTTTTACAGCATACCGACTATCCAAAATACTTAGGTGTTGCACTAGACCGATCTCTCACATACATTACATACAAGCAACATTGTCGGAAAACTAGGCAAAAAGTTACCACTAGAAATTATCTATTAAAAAGATTTGGTAGAAGTAAGTGGGGTGTCAACACGACAGCATGTCCTGTCTTGTGTAGATCTATTCACGCTACCCAGCTGATATTGCTTTAAATGAAACATGCAGAATTGTTACTGCCTACACCACTGGATAAACTATACAGAGCCGCAGGGTTTGAAACCCCCTCAACACGCCAAAGCGAACTTGAGTACGTATGTATATAGAAAAGTTTCGTGTATTTTTCGACCGCGGACTTCCTCTCTATGCAGCAGAAACAGAGTCCATTGAAATGCTGTAGAAGTTTCCTGCGCAATATAAGTGTCGAACCACTCGTAATACCACAATTGGAATGGAAAACTTGGAGGACACTTAACAGGATCAAAAAATCAATGTTGCGTCTATGAAAACCATGTTATTGTTAGTAAAATTGGGCATCACCTGATCAGCTCCATATTGTGAATGTGGTAAGGAGCAGAGAATTGAGCAGTTGAGTTGCATAAATTGTCCATATGCCTGAAGATTTTTGGCTCGCGACAGAAAACGCAATTGACGTAGGTCGCCACTGGGCTGAAATAAATTTTAATAGACTCGGACACGAGAAAGAAAGAAGATCAATTGTTAGTTTGGATACCACGCAATAAGTAATAGCCATATGAATTCGAAGATGATGGATGATTATGTATTTTAAAATTGTTTGAACGATTTGTGTCCATTAATTTAAGTATATTAGTGACAGTTCCCGGTAACATAGCATTTGTTAATTATCCTATAATGATTCTGTCGGGTGGCTAGTATATAAATAAGGGACACCCTAATGTACCTACACATAAGAAAATAATAACTCGTAATTTATTTTCAGAATGGTTTGCCCTCTCCGGAAAATCCTTACGTCTTCAACGGCGATTTCGTCGATAGGGGCAAAAAGGGTTTGGAGGTCTTACTTTTGTTATTAGCTTGCATGCTGGTGTTTCCTGGAGGTGTTTTCCTGAACAGGGGCAACCACGAAGACAACATCATGAACTCTCGGTCGGTAATCGTTCTCAGGCACCCGGTCATTGCTCTTAAATAAAGTGGTTTATGTTGCAGTTACGGGTTCATTAAGGAAGTTCAATCAAAGTACAAGGTAAGTTCTCATCCGAACAAGTATCAAAAGACAGTTTACAGTTTAATCATCGGTTCGGATTAATTTAACTCCAGATTAAAACTAAACTTATTTAACACTCTATTAAATAATTTAATTAAACGATAAATCTTGCAATGTCGTAATATTATAAATTTGTAAATACACTGTTGTATGTGGTAACGAAACTCTAAGGAAACGTCAATATCTCAAGCAATGAAAGCAAATATCAAAATTCTATGAATTGAAGTGTCGGTGTCAAACTGTCAATTAGTGCATTCAATTAGAATTTGAAGGAGATACAAGTTCAATAGTTATTTTCTTACGATGCCAAATACACGAAAGAGGAGAAAATTAAGATGATTACTTGGTACTTATAACTGGAAATATCAGTGCGAAAAACAATCAAATCGAAAACATGCCATCGTAGGCTTATGGTCTATTGTAGAAATCATCATATTACGCAAAAACAATGAAGGGCGCTAAGCATTAAAGACGAATTCGAGTTTCCGCGTATCAGGAGTAGTCCGCGTCCTTTTGAATGCTAAACCCACTTGCTCTGAGTCAAGACAAGCTGCATCTAGGGAACACAGGTCAAGGTCATGTTTAATATGTTTTCCCCGTTTAGATTTTATCTACTTATTTGCCTTTCTTCAAAAGTTCTGGAAATAGTTATTTTTGAGGTTTCTCAAGATTTAAAAGCTGATTTTAGTAATTCAGTGCATTAGATAATACAAAACATCTGACGCAATTATCTTACATTGTATAAGTACATTATAGCTAAATAACAATACCAAATTATGGTGTATATGCTCAAATAACACGAATTTTACAGGAGTTATTATTTATTATAATGTAGAGTACCTTCGTGCAATTATCCAAATACATTTTAATATTTCAGCACAATTCGGAGAAACTTCTCAAACTAATAGAAGGTGTGTACCGTTGGCTACCACTGGGAACGATAGTCAACAACAAGGTTCTTATAGTACACGGTGGTGTATCAGACACCACCGATTTAGATCTCATTAAAAGTCTCGACAGAGGAAAGGTGAGTAATAGTGAGAAGTTTACTTATTACTATTTCAGACGCTTTGCGTAATTATGCCGGTTTGAGCTTTAAAAAATTTAATAAAACCTTCTCGTAATTTAACCTTAAGGGTCGTGAGCGCCCCCTTAGTCCCGTATATTCAATGTTTTTCCCCGAAGTTTTATACGCCGGAATATAAAATAATCAATGCGAATGAAGCTGTTGTGTAAATGGTTGGTAGTACGAAAGTAATTTTATTGCGCACCAAGGTCTCAATTACCATAAAAATAAAACAATAATTTAAAGAAATGAAAAAAGTGCGTCTAGAAATTGTCGGAGAAACAAAGGGTGAAGTACAAGAGCATGGCATTCGAGGGCTATTTTAGAGCGGATTCTCTCGCATCCATTATGAAGAGGATGATTAACTTCTTTGATGCCGAATGAATAATTATGGTTACAAAGATAATGTCAAAAGTACTGGTTGTCGTTAGTCGTTGCGTCGGCTAGTATATTAAAACAAATAATCATTTTCTTATTCCAGCTTTACTTGTTACAAATACCAAATTATGACTAAAATACTGTTTTATTGGTGACAATTGCTATAAAGCGATTACATACAGATTAAGTGCGTGCTCTTTCAAAGTCGGTTAATAATATTGTGTAATGCTTATCAGAAAATATAGAAGAATAGGATAAAGGCCATATAAATAGAAATTTCTGCTTTGTTGGTGCATAGGAAACCACAATTGAAGTATTTATAAATGCCATAGATATATATAATAATCTATCCCTTCTCTCAATTAGGTGTGTTATTGCTTGACAGCCTTCTTGCTTCATCCACTCTAGCCCTTTCTTCCTTAGAATTTTCCCACTATATTATCGAACGTTTGTTTTGGTCTACCACGGTTCTTCCTGTCTTGTACTTTTGATTCCCACAGCCTTCTTCACATGCATTGTTGTTCATTCTTTAAAAAGGCTCCCACCATCCGAGCTGTCGTTGTTCAATAAATTATTCCATTGAACCAATGTTTAGTTCTTTCCGGATACTTTAATTCCTAACGAGGTCCATTCTTGTTACTCCCTGTATTCTCCTCAAATACCTCATTTCTGCTCCTCTGATCTTGCTCTTTTCTTTTATCGTCAATATCCAAGATTCTCAGCCGTACGAAAGTATTGGTCCATAGATAGTCTTATAGACATTCATCTTTCTTTCCCTTGACACTTCTTGCATGTTTAAAAGACCCTTATTCAATGCATAGTACACTTTATTTGCTTTTTCAATTCTGTTGCCAATGTCTATTTCGTGTTTTCCTGTTTCTTTAAGCGTTACATCTGGGTATTGAAAGCTATTCCTACATCTATTTCCTTCTTTTCTCTCGATATTATCATCATTTTTGTTTTACATCATCTTCATCCCATTCTTTAGTAATATCTCAGTCCATATCGTCAAGTTGTCTTCTAGCCCATTCTCGCTTCTTGTGATTAGAGCTGCATCATCCGCAAATCGCAACGAGATAGTCAAATTCTTTCCAAATTTCTGTACCCAATGATTGCATCCACTTTTTGGAGAAAAAAATCATTGCCAATTTCGCAAACTTCACTACAATATCTATGATCAGATTCTATCAAAACGATACTGATTTCAAGTTCAAGCGAAAGAAACAGTACCGAAGAGCAGATTATAGCATTTGTTTGACCAATGGTTCCGAAACAATGCATTTTACGAAAAAAGTTTTATTTCAAATAAGAGCTTCATAACAGGAGAAAGCCCTTAGATGGGGTTGTCATAGTCGCTATAGCAGAACGTGTCCAGGTTTTTACTTGGCCTACAATTATCTATGACTCTCTAATAGACCAAAAGTAATTTTAAATTATAGTTAATATTCTGCAGAAAGGTTAGAAATGTTTATATGTAACTTCTGAATACTCTCCTAGATCCAAAGTTTGAAACTATTTCAATTATTGGTATTATCTACTCAGAATTTCGGTATATTTCCAAGCAAGCAAGAAAATTATGACGAAACACAATGGTGACCCAAAGAAAGCCTCTAGATTGTATAAAAGGTACTCTTACAAGCAAGAAAGTCAAACTTCAAATTTTTTCAAATATCCCATCTAAGATTAATTTTTGGCCAAGCATTTATAAGGAGTGCTTAGACTCTTTTATTCAAAATATAGTGTTTTAGTTAATTTTTTAGAAATGCTACAATGACCCATATGAAAACCAATGACCTTGCTGCTTCATGTATTAACAATTATGCCATTTTAAAAATAAAACTACTTATTTTGAAAGTATGGTATTTTAGCGTAAGTGTATGCACGTATGTGGTTTGAAATTAACACCCCTCATATGTTTGTAACAATGATATAACCTGTCTACCAATGAAGTTGTTGGGGTAGATCTCACCTAACAAAATCAATACCTGAAGCTGTAGGGTAGTAGATAAGATCTGCAAGACAGTGATAAGACCCTAATCCGCAGAGTCCGCACACGATCGGATCCAAAGAAAGTGATACGGCTAGTTCGAATAAGAAAGGAGATATAGTAGTAAAAAAACACACTGTCAGTAAAGTTCCAAATGAAGGTATACAAACAATATATTAAACTAACTTACAGAAACCAAAAGTAAAAAAAGAATTAAAATTGTTGTGGATGAAACAGGTAAAAATATTTCTTGAGTCCGAAATATGCAAAGGGTTAACTAATTGTATTGTTAAAAAATATTAACTTTTTAATTGCTAATTTAGATTTATCCTAACAATTTTATATTAAAATACAGGCTATTTCTCTAGGTAGAATTTGTTATTTTAATTACATAATTTAATTTGAATTTTGAAAATCAATATAATTAATTCACATTCAATAACACTTACTGAGTATTTAGTCCATTAGCTGCTAATTGCAAAGTATTGCCATGTTATTAATTCGGGCTTAACCAAATTTGTGATTCATTTTTCAATGAAATAGAATTTAAAATTAATAATTTATTTAGATTTAGTGTTGCAAAACAATTGTTCTGAGGTAATACTTTCCCTTTTGCCCAGAAGTTTGAACGGCACATTTTTTTTCTTCTGTTTTTCTACTATAGATGGATTAAATTTACATCTTGAACTTTTGGTGCTTAACCACGCAATAGAACTCTTATAGTTCTAAAACTACATAAGAAAACACAGTTCTGTGTTAAATTTATGCACTGTACGATCCCGTTTTAGGCTTAAAAGTTTCGTGAACATAAATTACCTTGGCTGTTTAAATTATTAATATGCGTAAGGTTAATCTTCGCGATTTACTACCGCTCTCAACTTGATATCTAGGATGCCACACTCAATTCAAGTCGTGCCCTCTGCAGGAAAATCACATGAACATGTATGTAAGTTTTCCTTTTAAAACTTATATATTTCTTTTATTAATTTCTGGAAGATAATTATTTTCTACACTCTTAGACGTCGTCCCTATTTCTAATGCTTAGAATCTATTAGACGACAAAGTAACCCCTCGCGTTCCATTATCACTAAAGACTGTCGATTGAATATCTATAGCAAACTCTCCCACACGTTAAATGTCAAACGCAGACCTCTCACTGGCAGGTTCGCATACAAATTTCCTCCTTTCAGGGAAAATCAAATAGTTGTACTTTGTAGTAGTACAGAAAGAAAATCCCCTCGGAGGATTTGTCAATTTAAACCTTCAATTTCACTAAATCAATAAAATTATTTAATCGTATTGACATAGAGCCTATTGTTTGTTGGTGAGTATTTGTTCTTCATGCTTCAAGTCGAAAATTGCGTTAGTTAGAGCGATATGGAATTTTTAATTTATGATTGTCATGCCCTTTCGGAGGTAGACCAAAAACAGAATATAGCCATAACCGATAGATTTTGCACTTATAAATGACGAAGTTTCTCGAAAAGACTGTCAGAATAGTGTTACAAAGGATAAGGAGATATTATTTACAATAACAAAAATTATTTTATAAAGTAGCATCTATGGGAAATTGATATTAACTAATATATCCAAAGCTTATTTCTTGATAGATAATTACCAAAATCTTCATTTCTACTGACCTTTCCCGATACAATGCGATACGTTGTAGTGAGGCAAGTAGCTCTGGAGTATATTCTCTGCTGTAAGTGTGATATTGTGTTATACTACTCAACATTTTGATGTGACAATGTAAACATATTGTCCATATTTTAACCTGTTAAACAACAATTTAAGTCACGACATGTAAGTTATAGTTCAGCTTAATTTTCTTTATCTTTTATCCCGTCACCAAACACATATTTTGTAGTTTGTACTCCTGAAGAAGGTTTAAATAAAAAACCGAAAGCTCGAGCGTAACAATAAAGCTGTGTTTTGATTGAACCGGCTACATTTCCCAACAAATTTGATCTTCGAATTCTAACCAGTGTAGTCGATACTATTCACCACTCTATGTTCAGAATGTTTAGAACATATTTTTTGTTTCTGCGAAAAATGGAGATTATGTTCAATAAATTATTAGTAAATATAGATCATTTTGAGAAGGTAGGTTACTGTGACTTCTTTTATTAAAACCCTAATGTACCTTAATGTAGCATATTTTAAACTTTTGCCATTCAAATCATAAATTCCTATAGTTTCTCATTATTTTTTTCAATAAAACTTATTTATTTACTTAACTAATTTTATTTTTTAATTAAAAAGACCAAGAAGGGTATTTAAAGGTCTATAGTAATTTTAAGATGTAGAAAAATAACAAAACATAGGGACCTCAAATGCCGTACATTTGATAAAACATACACACATTACATTTAATTGTATCGGTACAGGCTTTGATGCATTATCTTCCCGAGGCCTCGAGACCTGCCACTCGGGTCAAGTAGTTTTCTTTCGTACGTATTACGCTAAATATGTTTATAAGTAGAGAGAGATGTGTATATATTTTTTAAAAAGTGCATGTTAGATATAATCTTCGTCATTCGGGAATTGGTGGAGAATGAGAGCCGACGTGCTCTTGAAACATATGTACCGAATTTTATTAAATTAACTTTGTGCGGTGTGGATCTCCCGATACTACGTATTAGTTAAACAGCTACGTAAACGGTAGTAATTGTATTCTTCTGCAGGATTCGAAATTAGGTTTCACTACGGCTTCTTTATGTGCCAATTTTGGCAGATTCAACTTTAGCTTATACAATTCCTTAGTGTCAATTAGAAAATATTAACAGAATTATTCACGACAATAGCAGGAAATTACAAATCTAATAATATGAGGATACTAATCGATTTTATATTAGATTAGGAATGAGGAAACTAATGTTCCTAATTAATTACACAAAACTATCTGATAGGCCGATATCCCTAATGAGTGTCATTAAATTGATCTGTTCTTGTAGTACACATCCCTGTTGAGGCCGCCTATCACCGACAGCAACGCTCCTGGCGCCGAGCTCATCGACAAGGTCGAGTGGAAACAGGCAAGTTTCGAATGTAATCAGGAATTTGACATTTACAGATAGCCGTTGATTTTTATTCCGTAATTTCGCACGCCTTCATAAGTCACGGAGCAGCCGGTTCGCTTGCGGTTTATTTGTTGAAGATGTACACAAGCCTTATAGATCGTCTGGAAGGTTTAAAGTGTTGTAACGAGAGAAATGAGAAATTCTTTCCGTAAAAGCTGTTGCGAAAGTATTAAACCTTGAAAAATTCTATTTGTCAATGACGAAACTCGCGACAGCCATTTATTTGTGTGGAATAAATACGATCATTTTTGTGTGTAGTAGTTCTAACATCAGCGCCGATGTTAGAAAACGCGTGATAGGGCGATTTCAAAATGCAAGAATATCCATAAAACACGCACATTACTTTTAATTTTGAATTTTACGCATATATAGGTGTTTCAGCATGAACTTGGGGATTTTAATTTTGAATTATTTCTAAACGCTATAACTTTCACCCTTAAAAACGCATAAAATTTGTTCAAACTTACTACGAAATATGATATAATTAATTGAATTCGTATATTTTTGGTCAAAATCACGTGCCTACCATGCTGCAATTAGAAAACTAATGAAAAAAATGAGCGGTTTGGTTTTGTTCAAGATAACGTAATATCCATTCAGCTGAAAATATCGCTGAGATAAATGAGGAAACTCCAAAAACCTCAATTCATCATCGCTCATGGCAATTGGGAATTTTAACATCATCCACGCAGAGAATTTTGCTAATACACCTTCGTCTACATGCGTACATGATTGAAATGACCCAATAACTGAAGCCCGCGGATCACAGAAATCGCCGATTGGATCTTGGAGCATACTGAAATTCGATGACGAATTCACGAAAATTATAGCCGATTACCACCTCGTTAATAAGCAAAACTGTCGCAGTTGGAGACGTCAAAATCCCGGAAGATTGTGAAAAACATATTCTTCCTGTGGCTACTTGGTGTAGATTTTCATCTTAAAGTATGCTTGTATATTATTTCTTTTTGATAATGAGAATCTGTTAATGGCTACCGCCAGAAGTTGACCAATCTTTTATGGCTTCTACTGAAAGATAAGTATCTACCTCAACAACATAGTCTTCCAGCAAGATGGCGCTGCTTGCCACACTGTGGGAGGAACTGTAAATTTATTGCCTAGCCATGTAATTACCCAGAATCGTAACATTGGTTGACTAGCAAGATCGTGCGATTTAACACAATTAGGCTATTTCTTTTCGGGTTTTCTGAAGGGTATGGTGTACCCAAATAATTCCCAGGCATAAAAATCAACATTCGTGGAGGTATTGATGAAATTAATCTGAATATGTACAAAAAAGTAATCGAAAATTTTGAAAACAGGATCACCATCACAAGAAGCCGATGCCCACATTTATCAGATATTGTCTTTTAATAGATTGACGGATTCCGAACAATTAAGAACTTTTTTAGAATGAAAATCTTCAAGTCCATATTGGAACACCTTTTATGTCCTTCTAATTATTAATTTTTTGTCCATACATACGCCACTTTAATTGATCTGGTACTTAATATTCGCATGAGAGAACTGAAAATGTTCAATTAGAAATTTAAAAAAAACAGCTACATACAAAATAGTGATGTAAACTAAAAGAAAGTCACACACAAGACAGTTGTCACCCACGGAAATGCATGATTTCGTATTTAATTTTCAATCTGCCGTACGTTGGTAAAATGGAACTTGGAATTAATTATTCCAAGTTTCATCTGTTAATTACTTTTTTAAGTAAAAATATCGTTTTGCCATCTTACCACAGAATTACATCCTAGTACCTAACCAGTAAGTTTAACAACTTCCTTGATTATATAATCATGTCCAAAATGTATTTGAAAAGCATTTTGTAGATTTAAAATTATGCCCAGATTCGGCTACCTATAATGAAAAATATATATATATTTTTTAATTATTTCTTTTAAGTAATGTGTAGCTCTCAAATCTAGCAGCCTCTTTTTACATACACAAATTTTGCCACGATCTTCATCTTGTGAAAAGCTGGACCATTGGTAAATTCAAGGGTTGTAAAAATGAAAGCAATAACATCCCCATTTTGCATTTTTCATTTTTACCTGCCGTATTATAATATTGCAGTGTTTAACAACGGAATTGATCATGGGACTACCATTACGCATTTAACATGTTAGTTTAAAACAATGAGAATTAGTAAGAAATATATTAATATATTAACAAATATTAATATTATAATCACGTTATCCAAAAGAATGGATCTATTTTTTTCCAGTATACGTCATCCCATCTTCCTTACTTTAATACTCCCCAGAGATACGCAGTGTTATCTACGGCATAACGCCTCCTCTTCATGAATAAATGAATATTAAACGTTTTGCGCAAATAACCAATTTAAAACCGTTAAATTACACACGATGATCGCTATCAAAAAAGGGAAGCGAAGCGTGAAGTTGTTTTTCTCCTAATTTGATAAAGTAAATTCGGTATAAGATGTTATGGTTCTAATAAAAGATTCTCGTCGATAATCTTCGTTCGTTTATTCAGTTTCTAAAAGAGTTTCAACTTGAAACTGTAATCCCGACATTCTCGCTTGAAAGCCCTCATAAAACTAACAGTTTAAAAAACCCTTTTATTACAGAAACATGTATAAATGTACTACATATGCGCCACAATGTACAAATGTCGCAGACACTGCTTAATATGAGTTGAATAAAACTCCGATGAGGTCGAAATATGCTAAGTTGAAGCTAAAGCTGTAGCGACGTCAAAAATAAATGTTTGATGAAAATATATATTATATATTGTATTTGCAATCGTGTAAACCATCTATTTCATTTTTCATATGGAAGGGATGAAATTTCCATCATTTCCAATAGATAAATTGAGATCGCTCCCGCATCAACGCTCTATTCACATCGGATAGCAATTACGATCTAAATAGACTAGAATAATATACAATGTAGCTGCTAATATTTAACATCGACGGGCAGGCAAAAATTTACGTAGAATTTCACCTATTTCCCAAGTCCCTACATTTATTCTAACAACAATTAAATACACTTAAACTTAATGAACTTTAAATAAAAGATAATTCTTTTGAGGAGCGAATTCTAGAATGTACTAACGAAAGCCACTCTCATCGTTTTAACATAAAATTTTGCAAATTTAAGTCTTAGTGAGCACCTGTATAACGTATAACCTTATCTTAAGTGGGATCTAGGTTTTCTCTCGATTAAGTGTTCTGGTGTTCGCCATTCTTTTACTTTCTTGATGTAATATCTTACCTAAATGTACTCGATTAAGGACAAATTAATAAGAGGTTAAACTGACGGGAAATCAATAAGTGTAATTTACTCGTGGGTATTGAAAGTATTTATTACTTACCGCAGGTGTAGCTATTAACTCTTTTCGGTTAAGTAATTTACGTAAACCTCTTCCTGTGAATTTCTTATGTCGAGTTTCCGTGATGCTACACCACAAAGGTTATCAAGACATTACTTCAAATAGCGACGCTTACCCAACTGATAGTCATTCACGTTGCTCTGACGTATATTGTTTCGTAGCACACATTGTTACACATATATCAGCAAATTTTTATAACAGAGAAGAATATTTGAAGTACGTCGGTGTTCGATATCGTTTCAAAGGTCTTCAGTCTATATTTTAGATAATTTGAAAATACCTTCCCAACTTTCAAGCACGATATTTTGAAAGTTTCATTTCATTTTATTGTCCAATTATTATTACCAGTTACAGGGCAAAAATATTTACAAAGTGTGTACATACAGAAAAAAAAGAAAAAGATAATACAAAAGATATTTAAATTAGTAGAAGTTATAATAAGTCATTAATATTATTATCAAAATATTTTCATAGTGCAGATCCACGGCGCTGCATATCGTCACTAGTGGCGAGGCTAGCAGCAAGTTGGTGCTAGAACAGTGTATCTGCTCTACTCTGTTCTAGAACCAACTTCACCAAGAAGAGGAACAAGAGGAAGCGGAAATCCAAAGAGGCAAGAAGAAAAGGGCTATCGATGACTCCGTGAGCTAGCTTCAAAATAAAGCGCGCACCATGACAATCACGACGGTGCGTTAAAGAATCCACTGAATGTCTATCCAATAAGGACGTGTAATCAATCCCTGGCTGCGGATAAACTCCATCCTCCATGAATTTTTTCAAGTGATAACTGAATATAGACATAGTGGGGAGACCACACTTGAGAGGCATACTCCAACTTGCTCACAACGAAGCTAAAGTATAATGTTTTCAAAAGTTGTATACTTTGAAAAGCTGTACAGGAACGCATGAGAAATCCCAATGTTTCAGATGCTGACAAGCAGAGGCCAGTAATGTGTGATGCAAAGCTCATGGATCGGTCAAAAGGTACACTAAGAACCTGTACTGTTTCAACCCTCTGCAATACATCATGATTCAACAAATACGCGGAAGTAATTGTATGATTTTTTCTAGTATATGAAACAAAGCAACATTTACTAATATTTAATTTTAAATTGTGTTTGGTACACCATTCAGCCATGTAATCGATATTTTTTAAAGACGTCACCGAAGTTAGCAATTGAGCTATAGATTTTAATATCATCAGCGTAAGCCAGAACTGGACAAAAGAAGTGTTGCAACAAATCATTAATGTACAAAACAAAAAGCAAAGGCCCCAAGTTAGATCTTTGCGGAATACCAGAAGTAGGAAGGAATTCGTAAGACTTAAAACCAATATAATGCACATAGTTAGATCTATTACTCAAATAGGATTTCATAAGTTGCAGGAAAGACGCAGTAAGACCAAGTTCTGGGAATTGCGTTTCTTTATAATAAATAATAGGGCTTGTCGAAGTTAACACAGGGAAAACCCGTGACGCACCGTAACGGCGTAATTAAATGTTTCCTACAAATTACAAGATCTGCTAATCTTCCGACCTCGAGAGCTTAAATCAACAAAGCGCTACGCGAAAAAATACAAAGATTACTTGCCACGGTTCCTAAGACCAGCTGCGGCAAATCGATTTCTATAATTTGCAAACTCCGAGAAGCTTTAGATGTGTAAGGGGCAGTTAATCCTTTTTACATCACGCAGACGATTTTTTCCGTGGTAATGTCGACGAGGTTAAAGCGGTAGGCACATCACAAAGTTATTGGGAAATTGATTTTTCAGTCCGACATGAGATTGATCCCCCATGACTACCTTCATAACTGCGAACGTGGCGAAATGTAGTACGTAAAGGCTGCGGTAAATAAAATCATCCTCAATAACGAACCTACGAAATTACAATCTCGTTTATTTCGGTCGGCTGAGAGCTCCGTGGAAGCTCTTTTTACGGCCTGCACGTTAAATCGCTAATGTTAAATGAAACCTCAAAGCTTCATCGGTCATCGTAAACGGCAAAATAAAAGCTGGTCCCATTATATTTGATCAAAATCCCTTCGCTCCACAAAGAAATAAAGTTTCGTATACCGATTATTGCTCACAAAGCTTGTAATCGTATTATATACTACAATAAAATAAAGTATTCGCTTAATAAAAAAAAGAGAGAATTTCCTGTAACATACATTCCAAAGAATTTGAGTTTAAACGAGTATTAAACTACATCTTATTTCTTCTTATATAAAAAAAATTATAAAAAATTGTTTTTGAACATACTCCTACAGTACCACAAATTGGTTCCCCTTGAACGCGGGATAAAACTTTTCCTTAAAAATTAGTTTCAAATTAGTTTGCATTTGTATATACATAAACAACAACACGTCATAATTAGGACGCAAAGTGGTAAACAAACTTGCATGTGCAAGGGTTATTTACCCTATTTTTCTTAAATAGGCGTTTGATCTACTGTAAACGATACAGATATTACTTAGCCTAAAATAGGTCAGAAAGTTTCCTTCCAGTAGAATTAATTATGCTTGCACAGCGAAACTACAACGTCAAAGCGTGGGCAACTTTTATTAAACACACTACTATTATAAAACACGCAGCCTGCTATACCCTTCCTTTTTTTCTTTCAAATATAGACCGCACGAAAATAATAAAATTTAATATGGAATAATAATTGTTTTATAGCTTGTGTTCGCGAAAATGTGTTGCATGGACAATTTTGCTTACCAACACAAAATTTATTTTACACGAAATATTTGGTTTTTGTGTATAATTATTAAAAATATTGATGCATATGTTGCATACGCAATGTTTGAGATTTTTTTGTTATGCTGGTCGTGTGAGTAAGATTTGTGGTGACAACCCTGATTTTCAAATTCAAATTTGTCAAAGCATTCATACATCAAAGCAAGGTGATTCCCTGTCGATCATGTTGTTTAACCTGCTGCTGGAAAGTATCATAAGAGATAGCGAAATTAATGCCAAAGGGATGATTTAGTACAACAGACACCAGGTAGTAGGATACGCAGATGACAGCGCACGTATCGCAAGATCGAGGAAGAGTTGGAGAAAACCTTTATAAAACTCGCAGGAGAAAAATATGGTTCCGTATAAACGAGGAAAAGACAAAATATTTGGAGCTTAAAGTGAAGGGAGACATACAAGGATCAATGTTCTTGAAGATTAAAACGGATGACAGACAGTACAGCTTTCAAACGGTCGATCAATGCAAGTATCTTGGGGTAACCATCAGTAATGGGAGCAGTGAAGATATTGAAATATATAAGAGAATCGCTAAGGGTATCCGTGCAATGGGATCATTTGCAGGTGTAATGCGGTCCAAAAGCATATTACGAGGCACAAAAATTCGGATTTACAAAACGGTAGTTCTTGCATCGGGTATTGTATGGTAGGTATTGTATGTAGGTATTGTATGGTAGTATGGGTTCTACGTCAAAAAACAAGAACAACTTAAAAGATGGGATAGGGATGGTGGGGTTCACAATATGCAGGGGAATTAGAGAAGAAGAACCAATAAGGAGGTCATGGATATGTACATCCAACCAAACATAATTCAAAGAATACGAGGCCAAAGGGTACGGTGGTTGGGACATATTTGGCGAATGGACAACTACAGGCACACTAAGAAATCACTCCTCTTGGGACATGGCGGTAAAAGGAGAAGGGACAGACTAAAAAAGAAGTGGTTCGCGGAAGTGAAGGAGGATCTCAGGCAAGCACGAGTCCCGGCACGGGAGGAAAGGGCAAAGGATAGGAAAAAATGGAAATCCGTGGTGAAGACTATCGAAGCCATGGGCCTTTATGGCCTGAAAAGCTGTTTTATATATATTCATACATTACAATCAAAACGTTATAAAGCACAACTTTTAAGCTCAATGTAATTATTTGCCTCAAACAAAAAAAATTAACTCTTCTGTGTAGGATGTGCGTAAATTAGAATGTTTTGTGGACAAACTTCCTCCACTCTTCTTTGTCTCTTGCCAGTTGGTTATGTTATGCCACGATCCTCTAGTATCATTCTTGTTTCATGTTTTGATTGGCCTTCTCCTCATTCCTTTTGCTGGTGCTCCCATATTCTTTTGTCCGATCTGTCGTTACTCATTCTGGTTCTACTATTAATTGTTCTCTAATTGCTGTATCCTCTACTCGTCTTTCTTAGTTATTCCTAGGACTCCTTTGAAGTACTTTATGTGCATACTCTAGATTCGCAATTTCATTCCTTTAGTAACACAACTTTCACATCCCTTATGTTAAAACTGGGGGGAACATTGTTCTGTACGCAATAAGTTTTGTTTTCCTCGATACTTTTTTTTTTGACGCATTCTCTGTTCTGGTGGATATTTCTGTTTTGAAAACTTCTACGTACTCGAACTCCCTCTTGTCTGTTTTTTTTTTGTTTAGTTCCTTATATTAATTTTTAAACATTTACCCGTTAATGCTTCATTGCATGTGCTTATATTGGTCTGCAATTCTATTTCATTTCTTGCAAATATAATCACACATCTGCAAATGAACACTGGCTCAGATATTGCGCCTCTGAATTTCGATGGCTTATGTATTGGGTTTTGTACCATTGTTTCTGCAACAAGAATTGTTGAAAAATGTTGAAAAGCATTTAGCACTTCCTCCTTGTCGAAGTCCCACCTTGACAGTGAATTGCTGTGATTCAATATATTGCGTTCTAATTACATTTCTATTGTTGCTATGAATGCTCTCAATAGCTCGCTGTAACTTGATCATTGTTTCGTTAGTAGCTAAATAGGAGAAGGAGCTACCTGCATTTTAGAAAGAAAACAGATAGCACCTTTCCCCGTTTAATACCGAATTTATTATTCAAAAAACGATGATTTAGTAAAACAAGTAGATACAAGGCATAAATTATTGATAAAATACGCTAAACCTTTTAAGTTATGTAATTGCGTATACATATATTGTTATAATAACAATACAAGCAGGACAATGTCACCTTATCCGGAAGTTTACATTGCAGTTACAAAAGATTAAATAACTTTACTATTAGAGATGAATGATACCGGTAATACAGCAAAATATTTAGATATTTTAAAAAGAGTGGTGCGGTTTTTCTTAGATTAATGGATTCTACACATTATTTAAAGGCATATTCAATCCATATTCATGATTTTGTAAAAAAAAAGATCAATATTGGTGGCTCCTTGAATAATATTGTGTATTTTATAATCTACTAAGGCACAAAATGTCACACGTGTGAAATTTTCTGAAAAGGGTACCTTCAACCTTAGGAAATTAAGTTTTCTTTGTAATAGAATATAGTATTACTGATTACTGTATTCGATTCAGATATAAATTCTGCATCAATAAATACTGAGGATTAATACCGTCTATTTTTATTTTTCAAAAGATTAATCATCACATTATGCTACCCAACTATGCCATGGGTTATAGTAGAAAATATTTTACATAAAGTCAGTTTTGGCATATGGCAAATTTATTTTAAATATTAGCAGAAACCTTTTCAAATCTCTATTTTACTAGCTTCTCAATATGCTTTTAACGGATGATTTTCGTATACACTCTGTATAAAATATTCTACTTATGCGATGTTGTTTTTGATAGGTGTTTGATATATTATGGAGTGATCCACAACCGTCTGAAGGATGCATTCCAAACGCACTTAGAGGTGCTGGAACCTACTTCGGCCCCGATGTTACCAAAAGATTCCTAAAGAGAAATAAGTTGATGTTTTTAATTAGGTCACATGAATGTAAACCAGACGGGTATGAAATAATCCATAATAACAAGGTAAGGTGCAATTTTTTATAAATTTAAATGGTTTAGAGATGCTTATCAAGCCACTACAATTGTTCTCTGTAATTTGTACTTACTTAAAAATACTAGGAAAGTTAGAACAATAATAATGTTAATACCGTACACATATTCCACCAGCCAAAAGCAAAACCAAACACCCAATTCGCAGAGCGGTTTCATCTCGCCTTTCGTGTCCCCTAATAATTACATTCATCTTTTCAGGTCATAACGATATTTTCGGCCTCCAACTATTACGAGCTCGGCTCCAACAAAGGAGCGTATTTGAAATTGGTGGGACCGCAGCTCGACACTCATTTTGTCCAATACACAGCATCCACGGGTAAAACGAAACGGCTCACTTTCAGACAGAGGGTGGGCCTGGTCGAATCGTCGGCCATACGGGAGCTTAGGGGCCACATCATTTCCAACAGAGAAAAGTTAGAGAGCGAATTTAAGAAGATGGACCAGGATCAATCAGGTAATGGTGCGCCTTGCACGATATTTTAGTACTACAAATGGGAAATCGTGCGATAGTTTGCATTATTTATTGCTAGGTGGATGCAGTAATCGGAAGATGAATGTGCGAAGATGGGCAAATACACACATCAAAATAATCTAGGGCTTTATTTGCTAATAGTTTATGCGAGCCATATATAACTAAAGATTTGTAATGTCATGTTAAACGTCAATACAGTTTTCTGCAGGTGTTTCGGTAGTTTACGTGACAATAAGGTCTTATTAATTGAAAAATTAGTGGAACAGAGATAATATAGTAAGGATAGATGGGGCACTTCACGTTAAAATTGTATGGCTATCCCTCTGGTAGTCTGCGAACCCAACTAAACAGATTACCGCGCCAAATGACATATATTTCAAACTTAACAGGATGCATAATGCCAACCAAAATTCTATTCATTCTTCCATATAAGCTTTTTTTTCGCATAATGTCATTCACAAAATGTGCGAAAAAATGTATGCATTCTGCCGTGCAGGTTTTTAAGTAGCACATGTTCTATTTCCAACTATAATCCTGTTCAGAAAGTAAGCCCACACGTTGCCAAAAAAAGAACACGAATTGGTGGTTTCGATTAACGCATTCCTGAAAGTTATATTCACAATTGGAATTAACTTTTTGCTTACCAGACAGAATACCATAAACACACTGTTCGGATTACTGCTGCCGCACCAAATTGTTAAATCCACTTATTTTTCAAACACAATAACGCACCAACCAGCTTTAACAATAATTTTATTCACGTACTGACTTCTCCAATAGCAACTTATAGACTAAAGACTCTAAAGGAAAACAATTCGCTCTACCCTACTCAATAAAAATATAGCCATTAGGAATATAATTACACCAAAAAGTCGTCGGGTCCAGGTACCTGGCGATGAATCATTTTTAGCTCGACGTGCGTTAACAAAATAATAATTAATTCGGGACACGTCAATATTTACAGACGAAATAGACAATAATAAAAATAATGATAATGATCAAACAATAATTAAAAACTAAAGGAGCTACTAACAACTAAAGGAATTGTAATATAACTTTAAAATACTCTATGCAGACTTCTAGAATTTTACACTCAAAACCCTCTATTATATATTATTTGGTTTACACCAAAGGTATACTAGTGCACCCCTCCCTCTCCCCCCCCCCTCCGAGTGGGAATTTAAAAAAATGTGAGATTTGTTGATTTGTCATCCTGAGATTTTTGTGTTTATTTTGCGATCATTTTTTCAATTTCTTTAGCATTAATTGAAGATGCAGAGACATCCCTTACACCGTGATACTCAATTAAAAGTTATTAGAATGCTTGAAAGGACCATTATAGAAGTTCGCAACACGTCAAAAAGTGTCATCAATCGTTTCTGGTGGAGATATCAGCAAACCAATGATGTGCGTGAACGTCATACAGGACGCACAAAAGCAACTCGACCGATTCGCGACAGATACTTGCGGAACTTGATTAGAAAGGGTGCAGCAACATTTAAATTGGAATCAACAAAACTGATTTGTTTTCTGACGAATCCCGGTTTGATTTGGGGCCAGATACAAGAAGAACGAGGGTGAATGCAGAACGATTAGCTACATCGCAAACTGTTCACAGCTTCCAAGAAGGTATTGTAATGGTGTGAGGTGGAATATCTTTTGGTGGAAAAGTTGACCTCGCAGGTATCATTCGTACATTTCTTCAAAACCACGAAATTAATGTTTTGCTATGGCCAGCGCAATCACCTATAGAATCCCACAGAACCCGTATGGAATTTTCTGCAAAGAAGCATTATTCCTAAATAAACAGACATTTCTCATTAAGTATTCCTAACTGTTTCTAAAAGTAAACAAGTAATGATGGTCAACTTATACCTTCACATACAACACACATACAACAAACCTATTCACCTATGTGGAGCAGAAATGCATTTCCTTGCTTGTTCCTTAGATTATTTTGATGTGTGTAGATTCTTATTTTACTAAAATATTAAATTTCTCTCATGCTTTTTGTTGTCAATAATTAAATTCAAAATGTTACAAAATCTCGAATTTTAAAGAATTATTAATTTTGCAAGGTAACAAATTTTGATTAGAGATCGAGTAATAAGACTTGAAAGTAACAGGGGCTCTTATTTGATTTACAAAATGTTTTTTAGTTATGGGTTCGGATTTTTTCACTTTTCTTTTATCGTGGAAATTGTATTTCAACATTTACCCTGTTAATATTTTCAAGTTAACCTAAGCCTCTCATCCATAGTAACTTAGCTAACTTCCATTATACTTCAACGTACAAAGGTAATGGTAATGGTAACACCGGGTTCGCATGCAAGTTCAACGTAATGCAGAAGTTGCATGTTTCTGATAACGTTTACGTCCCCTAAAAATATGTGGTTCTTTGTTTCGAATGCTTCCGTGCATACCGCAATGTCCACGCCTCGGTACTAAAGAAGAGCACTGATAAAAGCTAGCGGTCAAATAAATATTGTTTATACGTGTGCGGAGTCGTAAAAGTCGTAACGTTATACTGCTTCATGGCTGCAACCCGGCTGAGGATTATGTATGCCTTTTATTTTCCTGGAGCACATATCCTTGCCCGATATGTGTTCGTAAAACAAAATGACTGTTTCGTTGACCTTTAAATATGGAAGGGTGTATGCGAGAATTTATTTATCCATCTTTGATTGTGCGGACAAAAGCAAATAATGGCTAAATCGTTAGCTCACATGAACTTAATATGATGTGGTGAATAGAGAGGCTCTATACGGATTTAGATTGTTTGCATATTCAACGAACGGGAAATTAATAATTATAATGCCATTGTTTTAAGCGTTCCCCTTGTGAATAATGAAGTTACTTATACGCACATAAACAACAGCATGTGTGGGTCAATGCAATTATGTGTACCTACTATAACATAATATCAATTTTGAGAGCAGTGGCTAGTAAAACTTTAAGGAGATTAAACGTACTTGTGCACACTGGTAAATATCAACTTGAAGCAAGAAAATATTTTATAAAATTAAGACAGGAATTATTTAAAGCGAAAGTCCGATATGTACTTTTTCTTAATGTAAAATAATGTAATTCTTGAATAACACTTTTATCAAATTTATGTTTCCCTATTAAAAGGAACGATTATTTAAAACAAGAAAATTGTTTTATACAATAAAGACATGAGTTATTTAAAACAATACTCTGGTACTATGAACTTTTTCTTAATGTAAAATAGTGTAGATAGTTCTTGTAATAATACTGTGGAGGTGCTGTAAGAATTGACATTAAAATTTACTAGTTTCTTTTCTGTACTATACTGAATTTTATATGGCTCAAGCTTCTTGGCATCGCGTACAGTGCTAGGAATGACGTAGCTGTATTTTCTTGAGGTATTCGGTGGTATTCTCCGCTATCAGACGATAATGATGCCGAAGATGTAGATGATATATCTGTCGCCTGTAATGTAATAGCTCAGAAATGCATTTTACCTTAATGATATATATGTTAATAAATTATAAATAAGGACCTACACAAGGTAAAGATATAAAATAAGTGAAACAGCCTATATTTATGTGTTTAATAAATGGAAGTATATATAGGATTTACATATGTAAATATTTATATATGTATGTGAAACAGTGACACCTACGTACATATCTTTAAAACATGTTTCTAAACACTCTGAATTCTATTCCAGTAACTTATTTTGCATCTATCCATTTTAATAATTATTACCTTACTTGATAGAACGACCACCACACAAGCAATAAGTTGCACTTGGCTTGTACTAATACATAAATAGTTCGGCGTAAAAATAATGCGCGGGTAAAATTTTGATTGGCTGAAACTCCAGGGGTTTTGAATCGAAATAGTACGATCCAAATCGATCTTGATCTATCGCCATGCTTCGGATTCAATCATATTTTCTATTACCTATTGAACATTTTTTATTTTATTATTCAAATTTTGTGGTGCTACTATAGTAATAATTATTAGGTTAAGTTACTTGCAACAAAACATTAGTTTTCTTATAAGTACAAATTGTCTACCTTTAAGCAAGTTACTTTCCTGTTTCAAAACATAATTTAAGAAAAATATTTTCTTAAAATAATATTACATTCTATCTTGATTCAATATTTTTTGTTTTCTAAGAAAACGGATTTTTTAAAACAATACATTACTTATTTCAAGAAATCATTTCTACAAGTGCAATATTGCTTTTCCTTATCATGAAACGTAAAATTGGAATTACCTTATCACAGAGTCAAAGCGCTGATATTGGCAAACACAGCGTGGCAGAATTTATTCACATTGAAATTTTCAACTAAATCCTAAGATTGAAAAAATATTTTTCTAAGAGGATTTTGCTCTATTATGATTTCCAATCATTACATTGAATCGTTAAGATGTCCGCTACTTCGCTAGTTTTCAAAAACATTACCTCTCGCTGTATAGTTTTGTCTTGAGTAGATTCAAATCATTATTTTGAATGTTCATATACAGTAGTACCACAGTATACAATCTAAGCACTTGCTGTCGGCGCTTTTGATCTTTTGAAAACACTCTGAGCTCGGCGCAGGTTACTGCGCAATGAATTTAAACCGCGCTTCATGTGAAATTTGAAATCCACTAACGTGATATGGTCGTTATTTTAGGTACATACGAATTAATAACGTTTTCTAAGCAGCGCTTTTAATCCTTCGCAAACCACAATTGGTTAAAAGTGTATTTACATGGATAAAAGAATAAAAATAATTAAACTGCTAGTTACCTTATCACGTTTACTATAGTTTTTTCACAGCATTTGAATTATTATAAATGTGTAATAGTAAGAAGCATTTTCTTGTTTAAATTTTGCCGTGAGAATAAAATATATTAAAGGGTGTTGAGATAGTCCTGTAATATAAGAAACTGCCTGAGGTAGTACTATAAATAATTATTAATATAAAAATAATTACCAATTTTCAAATTGATTAATGTGTTACATTTTTGTCAGTTTTGTCATTTTTAAAACTTTGATTCAAATATATTAAGCTGTAAAATATTCACACTCTTACAAATAATGATAAAAAATAATCTACTGCAAAATCATCGCATGGTTTTTTATAGGAAACTTCAATCATGTGCGATTTTATTTTTTTGCAAGATATGTACATTCTTATCACATGAAAAAAAACATTTCATTTATTATTTGGTCACAATATTGTAATTTTCAATAGATAAAAAGCAGCAGGGTTACAGGTTATGAAGGCAATTATAGTCTTATACAAATTGTAATTAGTATGATAAGCATACCTATCTTCGGATATTAAAAAAAACTAAGTTGTTTATTATTGTCTTTGTTACTGTATTCACTAGTACAACTCAAAACACAGCACTTGATCTTCATCTTCATATATTTTGTCACCAATCCACTGTTTGCATATGGTTTAAATCTACTGAAATCTCGGCTTTTGTGTTTGACACGCCGCAGAATTTATGCTTGCGCAGTAACCTGCGTCAAGTCCCAACTGTATCCTTTAATTTTGATGAGTGAGACTACTGGATAGATTGTATACTGTGGGATGACCTGGGAGAAAATTTTGATAGATGTCGAAGAATAGCACTCATAGTCGGTAATGCAGATTTTCACACAAAGCGCCATCTGTCGCCAAAAACAGGTATTTTTCATACCCTCCCAATAATTGATCCGCGTTCGCCTATATTTTGACACATTAATTTTCAATTTTTAGGGTTTCCTTATGCACCCACTAAAAATATCTTCTAACAAACACCTTCATTTGCATCCATGTAAATTAACCACCGTACGTTATTATTATTTTAACATAATATATTGTAATATAATACCCACTCCTCTGCTCAAAACTATTTAATACGGTCCCTCCCCCCTCATCATATTTAGGACGAAAGGTTTCACTCGTACACTTGTACAATTACTGAGCATTTACGATAAGATGAGGTTTCAGAATAATATGCAATTTCCGAAAAAAATCCATGTACGCGAAGGCCAAGGGTATTTAAAGTATTCAAGCACTCAACGAAGTACTAAACTCGTCATTTTGAACCATTTTCATGAAATTTTCAACGCAAGACTAAAAGAATAACTAAGCCAGACCAAGGTAAAAAAGATATAAAAAGTCGAATTGAAACGAGACGAAACACCTCACGAATAAACGAAAGAAAAAATACTTAGAAGTTGTAGACTACCCACGCCCTAAAGGGTAAATGAAATTTACGAAATGAAGAGAGTACAAGAATTATAAGTACGTAAGTTTGCATTGCGAGCAAGATACAATTACAGATAAAATACAATTTTCGTTTGTATTTGCCACATATTAATGGTGGAATTTGCAAAAATCCTTCTTAATGTATGCCATTATCACGAGAACAATGTACCATTCTAATTTGACGTTCTTAGGTCGAAAAGTTGGAGGTTATACCTGAAGCGGCGAACAGATGCAGTGCTGGCAATGGTTATATCCATTACCGGCACTGCATCTGTTCGCCGCGTCAAGTATAAGAGTTGGGCGTTGTGAATCGGTCAATCAGCAATCAGGTGAATCGGTCAAACTTTCATGTTTCATTCCATGAATTAACTAAGTAAACCAAAGCAATACTAAAATTAATTCAAAGCTCGCCTCCACCAAATTTACAAATAAAAAAAATGTAAAGTCCTGAAAATGATACTCTACTTATTAGAATATCTTTTGCATTGAAAGAATCAAGGAGAAGTATATATATTTGCGTATGTAAAATGAGAGATACCTTAGTAAATTTCGAACAAGCGAATACAAATTGAAAGTAACAACATACGATACACAATACAGTAAGAAAGCGACAATAATACGACAGCCTCGTTACAGACCGAACAGAATTGTAAAGCATGAATCCGCAAAACATCGCATTCTAAATGGGATTCTTTTGTTCGTTAGGCCACATCAACCAAACTTCAGATTGATTTAATTTGGGAAACTATTTTAATCAGTGAGCGCTGAGCAATTCTGATGCGGTAAAATTGTTTTTTAAACGACCCGTACTTAATTTGGACTACACACAAAGGGGGCAAAAAAAACTATTAAAAACAAGTAAAATTGAACCAGATATTAAATCAATTTGTCGTTATTCCAAATAGTGGTTATACTAACGTAAACGTGGCAACAAATTGCACGTGTTTGTGTCGTTCAATCTGCACTGAGTGAAGAATTGGACAACGCCGATTTACTAATACTAACTACTGTTCAGTGGTTTTACGTCTTTACCTCCACCACATCCACGCTGCCGCTGCACACTATTATTACAAAGAAACACACATCCGTAGAGGGATTCATGGTTCAGTTGAAGGTATTTCTACACGAATAAAAATGTGAAGTTAGAGCGAACTACTTTTTAAAACTTTTCGGTATTTCCCTCGGGTCCCTTCGTTTGCGGTACTATATTGAAAGTAGTTAAACTTTTAACTCCCAATAGGGTGAAATATTCGTAGTTAAATTCCACGGTTAACATGATAATCCTGATTTAAATTTAAATTCTCTATAGGTGGATATTTTCAAAATAAGTGTTCAAATCCATCCCTGATTTCTGTACTTTATTGCATAATACAAATTACCTCAATATGGCTTCGTTCAAATTCGCAAACAAGCTACGTTCAAACTGGGTACAACACAAATTTCCTATTGCAATAAGGAACCTCTACGTCACTCCTCTTAATTTATAAATAGCATAAAGGCTGTGGAACTTTTTGTCACTCGAAATTAATTAAAATTCATCTTTTAGGGTTTCCAGACAGGACCGTTCTTGGTAGTGAGTGTTTTAATTAAAATGCATGTGTATGTAGTTATAATAATAAGTTTGATACTGTATAGGTCCTCTACGGGTGACCTTCACGTTTTTTTTTTTGAAAAACTAGATGTTGTGCTTCGCGAATTCTTGCCAACAAATCAGGCTGTCTTCGCGTGCGGTGATTTTAATATTGATACGTCATTGTCCCATCATGCGGCGCGAGTTTTGCCTGATGTACTTTCAACTTATGGTATGACACCATTAATACATTATTTTACTAGAGTAACAAGTCATTCCAAGTCGATTCTCGACAATGTAGCCGTTAATATGGGTTATAGATTCGTATAACGCGTCAGTCCTGGATCCTGGCTTCTCTGATCATTACGCCCAGTTGATCAGCAATAAAAAATCGTAAACAATGTTCTAGTTCTAAGCGTAGTTTCAGTAAGGAGAATATTAAAAGATATATGTAGAAGTGCATTTGAAGCAGATTGGGGTGAGGTGTTTGAGATAACAGCATTAGATAATAGTTATGTTGGTTTTTATAATATATCAGGTAACCAAGTAAGGTTGTGTGGTTTTTGTATAAAGTAGAGTGCCATGAATGTTTTTAAGTTGTTGATGGATAGCACTTGTTTATTATCTGTCATCCACTTTGGTATGAATTCTTTCTTTATCGGATACTTACACATTTTGTGTTTTTAGGTTTAATTCCTAGTTTTAAGTAATTGAAAATGATAATAAATAAAACTTTAATTTGAGGTTGTTTGCTTGGTGCCAAAGCTGCAGTGGCGGGGCCGAAGATCATTAACAACGAGGATATTCAACAGATTGTGGAGGAAAATTCCACTTCCATCCCAAAGCTTCCTTGCAGCCAAACAAGATTTTATTGTGCAGTTGGTGGACACAAATGGAATTGTTGCAAAAACTCATAATGGAGTTTTTGAAACGGCTCAAATCATCACTACTAACTTGTATCGTAAAAAGCTTCAGCAAATACAAGCAGCACTCACCCAAAAACAGCCTTCTTTGATCAATCGAACGAAAGTTGTGTATTATTGGTTCTTAATAAATATTTATATTTTATCACCAAAAACTCCACGAACTTATTTGATTACCTGATAGTTTAGGTTGGTTTTCCTATATTACTTGTATGGATTTGTGCAATGACGATGTCAATACCAGTGAAGGCGAATGACAAATAAAGAAGATTTATTTATTTATTATTTATGGCACACTATTATTATTTATATACACACTTATATTCAGTGATGGCTCATCGGAGGTGACAGGGTAGGCACTCCCCACCCAAACATTTTTAAAGAAAATAAAAAAAAAAATTTTATTTGTTGAATGATTTGCATTGAACATTATTGAACG
Organism: Osmoderma eremita; assembly: GCA_031763485.1. NCBI lineage: Eukaryota > Metazoa > Arthropoda > Insecta > Coleoptera > Scarabaeidae > Osmoderma > Osmoderma eremita. Next base: position 262,066 of record JARFOC010000608.1, read on the forward strand.
TCAAGCGTCTTCTGTGGGCATGCGGCTATAACAATTTGCGGTAAATACTACTAGGTCCGCATGTCTACCGCTAGCACGCTTTAGTATATACAAGATACATTTGATGTTTCCCAGGTGACAGAGTGAGAGCATTACCTTGAGCGCGTCATCCGCCTGATTCGATTAATCGTCCCTTCTACTTTGGCCACTAGGTCCTATTGTAGAGCATTACTTTAGCCGAGACAGCTATAGTACGTAGGTCTCCACAAGGAATGCAAGAGGGCGCTGGGTTGTATGTCAGTTTCCACTCTCCTCTAACGCGACGAAGAATCGCTATAATTATTCACATATAAACAATTATAAACTGGGTAATTATTCAACACAGATACAAAATTTAATGATTCCATTCATGATTAATATAATAATTTATTCATACATAAAATTCTACCTTTTAATTTAAAAACTGTTTATATTTTTGTTGTGCAATAATTATAATAATCATAAACGTTCAATTTTTGTGCTTAATGCTGCCCATCCATTAAAAATACTGACCAGCCCGCGCTGCTATTATTTCAAGCTACCTTATCACAATAAAATTATATAACTTCTATAAGGTGCTCGATACTTTTAGCCATTGCTATACATACATACATATATACCTATGCAGGATAGTATTTTTCGCAGTTCCACTTTGGTATGGTTAGCTTGTTGAACGCAGTATCGGTTATTCCAAACCAGCACAATCCCAAACTTTAACTCGAAATGGAAAAAAGGCAAAGTGACTTGACAACAGTACACCACACCACCTTTTAGCAAACCCGTCTGGGCTGCTGCAGTCGCAAAAAAAAACAAGTAAATATAAACCTCTATTTATAAAAGCACAGATCAAAAATGTATTTTTGTGTGTTTTCTAGAATCAACATCTACTGTTTCATGTGTAATTAAACGGGCTTCCTATTTTTTTCTGTCAAATTAGCAAATGTTAGTTAAACAAAATTAGTTTTGGGATTTTACAACAGTCGTAACAGTGATAAAATATTGACAAGACAGGATAAAACTATTAAAGGGTATTAACAATATCATAATCAATCTATACGTCATTATTGATAATAGAACGAGTGCGTCACCGAAGCACAAGACCGAAGCGACATCAAATTAAGCTTTATCGTGCATTCGCGTTCCCGTTTACAATAGGCAATTTACGTAGCACAAAATCGGCGCTTGTTAATGGAGATGTTGACATTTACCTCTCGTATGCATATGCGATCGTAGGCCGTACGACGAATACAAAGGTAGTTTACACCAGTGGCTCCCAAAGTGATTCCTACGGACCCTCATGGGTTCTCGTGACTGCTAAGGGTCTGTAGCAAAATAAAATTAATTTAGGGGTATGTAGACAACTTCGGGGAACTCCGCGAAAGGTTTAATATAAAGTAAATTGATTGTGACCCTTTTTTTCATTATTATGGCAAGTTAATATAAATAGCAATAAATAAATTGGTGGCGATTTTTATGTCCTGAGTAAAATATAAGTATGGATAAATACATAAAATACAAGTAATGACAAGCATCGCACGGAGGGACTCGGGGGAGTCTATCTATTGTTATGATATTTTACAGCATCTGTCGGAGTAGTAGGGCTAGAGGGCTACGAGCGCAATTTCCCCATAAGAAATACATGGGGCCCAAAAAAAACTACTTTTTCCGCCATCTTGGATTTCATAATCTATTTTTCCCCAACAGATAACCGTTCCATTACACGGGTGCCTGTTCCAATATATCGGCCAATTGAACGGCTACCCGTTACAATTGAACGACTATCTGTTGTGTCTTAACGTGAATTACCTACAATTTATTAACAAACACTACGAACAAAAAGCAGGTTTAGCAATGGGTTCCCCATTAAGCCCCTTATTAGGAGAAATTTTCATGTCTAATTTCCAGGAACAAATCTTTAAAACATCCGCTTCAAAACAAATATTTTTCTGGTATAGGTATTATGTAGATGACATTGTAGCATGTTTTACAGGCTCAGCACGACAGTTTGACACGTTTCTAAATTGTATCAATTCTATACAGCCCAATTAAACTTCACAGTAGAAACAGAACAAGAATCACAATTAAAGTTCCTGGACCTCACACTCATTCATAATAACAACACCATAGAATTTAAAATTTGAAGGAGATAAACCAACACAAACACCATAAATTAGCAGCGTGTAAATCAATAGCACACAGAGAATTTACTATACCTCTTGCGGAGGCCCATAGAGAAAATGAACTCGAACAATAATGGAAATAGCTTCTAACAACGGTTTCCCCATACAAGAGATCATTAATATTATATATAAAAAACAAAAGCTCTGGCGTATACATCAAATAATAAATATATAAGCTTAACATACTTTGGAAAATCCTCAGATCCTGTTCTCCGAATGTGTAATTTTACAATATCGTTTAGAGCATCGTCAAAATTATCACAATGCCTGTTCAACAGTAAAGACCCGATAGATAAATACCAACAATCAGGTGTCTACAAATTAGAATGTTTAGAATGTAATAGCGTATATATCTGTAAGACAGACAGGTAGAAACTTCCATACAGGATATATAGAACTCATCAGATCTTTCAAATATTAAAAAAAAACAGATAGCACTTTTTCTAACCATTTGTTAGAATACAAACATTTTTTTAAAAGTTTTTGTAATGTAGTAGTATACGGTTTATAATGACTTGTTAAAGTCGAAACTATAGTTACGTATTATAATTCCACCTCGAAAATGACATACATGGACGACAGCAAATTGCATACACGGCAATAAAACATCTAAACAAAGACGAGAAAGACACGGCACGCTTAAATGTAATTCTTCTGGAAGAATGGATAGACCACTACCAACAACTCTGGTACAACCCGGACGCACAAGATACAACAACGCAAAGAAATGATTATGATCGAGAAAGTATTGACACGGTATCCATCCAAGAATTGGAAGCAGCACTCAAAGTATCAAAAAATCGGAAAGCTACGGGTACGGATAGCATTAATTTGGAACTACTAAAATATGGTGGACTATTGCTGAAATTCAGACTACTTCATTTGTTAAATATATGTTGGAAACAATCTATAATTCCCAACGAATGGCGTTTAGCAAAAGTAATATCACTTTTCAAAAAAGGAAAGAGAAACGACTGCAATAATTATAGGGGTATCAGCCTCCTAAATTCTTGCTATAAACTATACGCTAGAATTATAACAAGCAGAGTAGAATGTATAGCAGAAGCAATGCTATGGGAAGATCAGAACGGCTTCAGAAAAGGAAGATCTTGTAACGACTCAGTACTAACTCTAAAGTTAATTATCGAAAAGCGTCGCGAGTTTAATCTGGAAACGCATATAGCCTTCGTAGACTATACAAAAGCCTTCGACAGAGTTAGCCGTGAGCCTCTATGAAACATACGGGGAACTATAGGATTTCCACAACACCTAATAAACCCTATAAAGAGCCTATACGACAAAACAGCGATCAAAATTTTGACAAATGACGAGGCTTCACAGCCGATACCTATTAACCACACCTCTCTCCCCAATATTATTTAACATATATATGAAGGAAATAATTAGGGAGTGGAAGCAAATAGCACCTATAGGAATTGTTATGAACGATACTACTTCCGTAAAGACAATACCATTTGCTGACGATCAAGTAATTCTAGCACAAATCTGGAAATTTCATCTCAGAACACCAAAGTTATGGCTTTTGTGGGGAAATATCCCATAAGATCGAAAATCTATATAAACAACAGTTGTATTGAACAGGTTAGCCGCTTCAAGTACTTGGGCTGCGACGTTTCGTTCGATGTGGACAGGAATGTAGATAACAAGCTACTCACATACCAACGCATGTATGGTACAATTAGAAGATCGATAGGTAAAATACACGAAGCGAAGCGCAACTTAAATTTTACAAAACAATGGCGGTACCCGGTCTATTATACGGCAGCGAAGCTTAGGTTTTAAAACATAAAGATCTGAATAAAATCCAAACTGAAGAGATGAAGTTTTTGAGATCAATAAGAGGATACAACAGAACCGATCATTCATTCGCAATGAAAGAGTGAGGGAAGAGCTAAATATCTTTGCCACTAATGACAACATTCAGGATTACAAAGCATGATGGGCGGAACATCTGGAGAGGTTACAGGACAGTCGGCTACCGAAGTTGGCAATGGCGTATAGGCCTAGAGGGAGAAGAGACGTGGGAAGACCTAGAACGAGGTGGAAGGCTAGGACGGAACAGGCCGCACGGTCTAACCCATGAAGATGATCATGATGATGAATTCCACTGAGTAATAATACACTACAAATAAGGATTGACGAAATCGCTCAGTAGGTAGAAAATTCTTTATGTGGGTGTTTAAAAACATCTGAATTCTCTATACATCTGGACGAATCAACTTTGCCAGGAAAAGAAGCTTTACTTTTAACTTGTGAGATTTGGAGAAAAAATTCCCAGAAATTGTTGCACGAAAGGTGAAACAATATTTAACAATATTAAAAAGGTTTTTCGATGTTAAAGCTATACCCTTACGTAATACTCTCTGCGTTGCTACTCACGGTGCTCCGACAATGGAAGGACAGCACCGGGGTTTTGCTCGCATACTTAAAGCAAGGTATACCCAAGTAGTTGTATATTGTACCATGCATCGATTTTTTTTTTACCAGATTTAACAAAACCAATTTGAAACTACAAGGTGATCAATAAAATTTTATCAAAACCGAAAGTATAATATCTGCGTTTGTTGCAAAACTTCTATACAAACAAAACTTGGGGAGGGGAGGTGGCTCTGAGTTTACAAATCTTTCAAAATTGTAAAAATGCGATGAAGATTACCTTGTTTATTATCATCAACACTTAACCGCTCTTCATACTAACTTCGTTTTTGCTATAACAAAAGGTCTATGGGCGTAGTAAGTTTGGGAACCACTGGGTTTAGACGGTCGTTAAACGCAAAAATGACGCGATTAGAAGAGTTGGACGGGCGAAGCTAAGCGGAGCGGAAAGAAATCGTTGATTTGTACGTTTCTGTCTGATTACGCATGTAACGTAAATGGGCCTATTGAACAGATACGTACAAATAGACGTTGTGTTTGGGAATAATGAGCACATATATACGGATATACGTATAGAGACAGACGTCTGGAATTGTATTAAATTGGTGTGATCATTATGTCTTATTGAATAAATATAAAGAGATCAGAATTTATTACGATTGTGTTTGATTTGGATAGCGTATATTTACATTCGGCCCTTTACGCAATGTCTTCAGTGACAGAATACGTTTGATAAGCACAAAAATGCCTGTTTCCCATACTTTTGCATGCTGAAATCAATTATGTTTTCAGAATTTCACCATCACCCTTAATTTTTATGTTCCAGGATATTCGCTTATCCTCCTAAAATATGCATGCTTAGATATGTAGTATAAGAGAATATGTCTCGACGTGTTAAGACCTGCATTTCCTATTTCTAGATAGCATCTCTTGTTATTTCAGTTGTCGGCTAGAGCTCGGTGAACGAACATATACGCTGACGTTGTTAACGTTTTAAAGAGTGTTGCG
>JARFOC010000608.1:277653-293250 GCA_031763485.1 Osmoderma eremita
TTTTAAATATATTTTTATATACTTAATTTTTTGAACGTACGTGCCATCTATTGGCAGAAATCTTCTTTTCTTGATCTTACGTAAGCTATAAATAAGATTCAATTTTTGCACACATATCTTCTATTCAAAAATATGAATAATAATGTATTTCTATCCCAGGAAATCTCTTTGTAAAACGGATTTCATACAAGAAATACTAAATCTACTAACGAGACAAGTTACAAATAGACGCCCCAATTTGTGTAACAAAAGTATAACGATGATATTGTTAGACTAACGATATACCGGCTATAAATTGCAATCGGATATAAGTGCATCACATATGTCTCTACATGTGCCGTTGGGCTAAATTGCCAAATAGATTGTTTTGAAAAAGGAAAGTTAATATGAATAAGTGTAAATAGATCTAAGTTCGTTTTATTTTGTTTCAGTATCTGTTAAACTGTAAAGGAATTTAATTATTGAGATAAAAATAGACTAAAAAGTCGTAAGAAACCTTACAAAATAGCGTACATTTTTAAAATATCAATCCTAGTTTTTAGTGTTTTTTATACTTATCTCCCATTTTCATTTCAACCTATCTGATTGTACAGACATTAAGTAATGTGTATGATGTATAGAACATTAACTTGTCGGAATTACATTCAGTAATGTGTCCGTTTTTAATGTCTTCCTTGACATATGCCACTTGCGGGTCACGAGGTATGATGATAATTCTTAGAACTTTTGATTGAAAGCGTTGGAGACTTTCGATGTTAAAGTTTGACGCGGTTCCCCGCAGCTCTATACCTTAGGTATGCAGGCTGTTTACGGTCTTGTGATTTTATTTTCAAGGGGTGGTTAAACACCTTAAGATAAGGCCATTAACGTCAAAATATCTTAACTAGGTTGCATGATAAGAGAGATATTACTGTTGAAAAAAATTGTGGTTATTTTTTATTTTTAACCACCATGAAAAAGGTTATCAACGCTAAAACGATTGATCAACAATTTGTGCAAAGTAAATGTAACCGCCGGATTTTAATCGTTTAGTTCGCCAACATTTAGATAATGTGTTTGAAAATAAGTGGATTGGTCGAGGTAGTCCTATGCCATGACCTACCTTGGTCACACGACATAACCCTCTTAATTTGTACTTATGGGGCGTTATGAAGACCATGGTATACACCAACGGCATAATTGATTTAGATAATCTTGGTAACCGCGTCGAGGCAGCTGCTCGTCCACGGCAAAACCAAGGCCTAGTAAATTATGCCAATTCATGGATACGTCGAGCGAGACTTTGCGTTCAACAACACGGCGACAACTAGTGTGAAGTGGATACCATGAAGATAATTAAAAAATGTTTAAACCAATATGCTTAACCACCAATTAAAAATAAGAATAAAAACTACAATTTTTTTAAAATTAATATCTCTCTCATTACCCAACTTTGTTAAGATATTTCTAAGTTAATGACCTTATTTTGATATGTTTAATCAACCTTTGAAAATAAAATCACAAGACCGTAAACATCCTGTATACAGGTTTTAGTGATGCATTGTATAATAACAATTTACTTTTGATAGATAATTTCGAATTTTTCCAATTAACCAATATAGTTTGCTCAGTCTGCGTCCTAATTGTTTCTCTTTATTAAAGATGTGTATGTGTTTTCCAGGTCAAGCGTCTATCCAAATGCATCCCTAGGTATGTTACTTCTCGCACTTGAGATATTTTCTGATCGTTAAACTTTACTGGCGGGCATCTTTGTTTCCCTGTGGTAAAAGTGACATGTGCAGACTTGTTAATTGACCCTTATTCTCCATTTCTTTGCCATTTGTTCAATGTATGGTAAATTTTCCTTGAAGATCTCCGAAGCTATACGTGGATTGCTTTGTGATGACAGTATTGCGGTGACGTCTGCGAAAGTCGCTGGAGTGGTTCCTCCAGATCAGACGTATACAGGACATAAAGTATGGGCCCAAGTACCCTTCGTTGAGGCACACAGTCATGGATAAGTTAGAATTCAGTGAATGCATTCTGCTATTTTACTGGTAGGTAGGACTTAAGAACAGTATAATAGCTTACTGGTAGTATATTTTTAAGATTGTGTAACAACACTGTGTGCCAAACTTTTTCAAAGGCCTTTTCAAGATCAAGAAATATTGCGGAACAATACCTTTTTCGTTCGAAATCTAAGTTGATTCTGTCAGGGATACGGTGAATTTGGTCAGTGGTAGCATGTTGTTGTCTGAATCCAAACTGGTGGTTTGCAATTATCTCGCGATTTTCTAAAATAGGACATAATCTCAGTAAGAAAAACTTTTCGATACAGCTGGTAGAAGACTAATTGGCCGGTAGCTTTCTATATTCTCTAGATTTTTACCAGGTTTTAAAATGGGAGTTAATTGTGCCGCTTTCCATTGTGGTGGGTAGTAACTCATTGGTATTGCAGAATTAAATGGTTGAGTCAGAAAAGTGATTCCTTTTTCTGAAAGTTCTTACAGAATGTTTCCCGTGATAAGGTCGTATCCGGGAATCTTTTTTGAATTTGTGTTGTGCTTAATAACATTTCTGACTTCATTTTTTGTGATTTTTTTTATTGGTAACTCTAGTTGGTGAGTCTCTTCAAGTTGTTGCTCTATTTCTTTTTTCTCTGCGAATTATCTTTCCCCCGGAGTAGTACTTCTTCTAGGTATTCTGCAAACACTTGTGCCTTTTCGCTTTCATCTCTCGCCCATTTGTTATCGTTTGTGCGTAGCGGTAGTACGGACATCTGAGGTCGCTTCAATTTTTTGGTGGCTTTCTACAGAGAGTACCCAATCAGATATTTCTGATACATCTAATCTTTGTAAGTACTCCCGATACCATCGATATTTTCTGCCATTATTGTTAGTTAGCTCGTTGTTAGTTGGTTTGGAAATATTTCACTATTAACATCTTCCAAATTAATAATGGAGAAATAATAATCCGAAAAGTAGTATGGGACATATTAGACCAAAAAGGGTTAAATAACAAGCTAAGCGGAGTACAAAGTCTTTACAGAAATACAATCAATCTTGTAATTCATAAACATATGAAATCAGTAATGTTTAAAGTACAGGAGGGATTAAGAAGCATGCAAATCATTTTGGTAAAGATCCGGGTACAGGAGACAAAATACAAAACGCTAAAGAAAGGAGAAAAAACTTCTGAACAAAAGAGCAATGGAACTAAAAATTGAGTAGTTTTAATAAAATTCAGTTTTTATTTAAAATTTTACTTATTTCTACATACTTCATTATATTATTGTAGACGTATAGTGGCGTCCAGGATTGTTCCTTCGCATTAACGTTGTTACTAATACAGTTAATGGCTAAATTTTCCATAAATTTGCTTCTGTTGTAGTTGTTCTTGTGATATACGATTTTTACAGCATTAAAATGTACATCGGCCGTATTGATTGATATGGGTGGCTAGGTTCGATTTGTTGGGTTCTACGCGGATCTCGCTTTCATTATTAGGCCTGAGGAAAAAAATAACATTTCCGAAACGTTTCCATAAAAGCTTTTTAAAACATTTTAACAGATAGTATCGGACCCAAATACTGTTTCTTTTCATTTCTACAAAATTAAGCAGTGAGTCTTCAGTTCAGCTGCTGGTTATTCGTCTACAACATATTCCTATATATATATATATGTATATATATACAAGAAGGTAGAGAATATAATCCGCTCTCCGCCGTATCAGTACAAGTGCCATCTAAGCGGTTTGCCGAACGTTTGTATATGTTGTCACAAAGCCCGGACCACCAGAAAAGCGTGGGAGATTGGCGTACGTATCTGTGTATGCTCGTAAATATGCTAGCGAGCGAGAAAGAGACGAGGATGTCTTGTGAGTTATTTGCTTGGCTGGCTTTTCGTCTGCTTTTGCGATATCCGTGATATTGCTAAGATTTGATGCATTATCGTCAATAAAAAGATGTCTGTTAGAGTAATTTGAAAATTTAAATTGTAAATGTTAGAATATCGTGAGGAATACCTTAGGAGACGATGCAAATGCAGTTTAGCGTTTGATTCTGCAGTTTCACATTACAACTTTACAGAGGAGGTTTTAAATTTTGTTGGATTGGCTTAGAACTATCAATACTAAACTGTCATTAATTAACTGCAACAAAGGTAGACTTTGGTTGTCACTGATATTGGTTGATGACGTAGGTCTAGTAAATTTGCCAATTATAAAAAATGAAGTTCGTTTTGGAGTTAATTGGTTAACTAAAACTACTATTATGCGCATTATTGATGCAGATTTCTAGAGTAGATACGAAATCGGGCCGAATGTTTATGCCTTCAAATATAACTTTCTTTGCTGATATTTGCGGAGCACTTAAATGTAATATTAAGTAATAGTTTCAAGTTAAATTCTAGAAAATCACAGTTGCTTTTTTTAACAGAAGGGAAGTTTTCAATTATTTTTTCACGAATTATTTTTAAGAATTTAGATTTCTGTTTTTTTTACAACGATCCCATCAAAACGAGCTTCGCGGATGGATGAATGTAATTTAACTTACCCTGTAACGTTTGCTAAGGTATCAGAAGACTTATATGGTAACTAGCCATTCTTTGTATTCTTTTTCCTGTATTTTTCTTTTCAATTTGATACAATCAACGTTACAAATATGGAATTATAAGCAGCGTATTAATCTTCTACAATTCAATGAGACTAGTGTTTAATTTAATTTAAAATTCCTGAATAATCATGACAAATATTTTTAGAAAGATAATGGTGTCTTTGTAATTCCCTAAATCCTAAATAATTCGAAAGAGGTCAAATATACGAAATATTTAGTATTAGGAGTGGAATTAGATTTCGGTAGTCTTGTGACATATCGGTCCATTAACAATTAAAACTTATTTAACCCTCATCAAACGAGAACTGACAAAAAACTTCAGGCTTTCTGTAAGGGAGCGCGGCACATATAAGCGAGACAAAACCCGAGGCTGCGCTAACATTAGGATAAAATTAAAACCTGGAGCGTGTTGACCCAGATTACTTTAATGTGGGACATTACTAATAATTAAAATAGGTATAAGTGGTAATTAATTGCGTCAAATGAGGGCGCGGTTTCTACCTAATCCCTGAAAATAGTCCAAGTTTATACAGCAATTTTTTTGTTGGTTAAATTGGGAATTTATTTAAACGACTCTGTTTTTTAAATAACATAATATTCTAATGGAATTGAAGAATAAATATTTTGACGATGTTGCCAGTTACAAAAAGGAGAAGTACTATAAATGGAAAAACTTTTATAGTGACTTCGAGTTTTGACTACAGAATTTTCTTACATTGTTAAACCACATTAAATAATAAGGTAATTTAACAATGTAAGATAGTATACAATAACATACGAATCCGTAACTATGTAAGCGTCCCTAATAATAGGAAAAAATAAAGTCTCGTGCATGCCTATAATGATAACTCATCTCACGATATTTTACTGCAGAAGTTATGACATTACGGAATAATGGGAAATACCTATGACATCTTGGGATCGTACCTGCGTGACAGTTAGCAAGAACACTCTTTCGAATTTCAGATACGTTAATGTTGGGGTGCCATAAGGCTCGATATTAGGTCCTATATTATTTATTATTTATATCGACGATATGCCAAGTAATGTTCCCAGCAACAAAACAATTATCAATGCTAAAAGCGTAAAATCTGAGTTGATTAATCGTTTAGGGAATGGAGAGATCTATTTAGGAATAAAATATAGAAGCGGAATACCACAAATCATGTCGTCGGAAAATTAGTTATGTCCAATGGCTCCATAACGAAACTGGATATGTACTACCAAAATTGTTCAACACATGTATTTTACAGTGCTTTTTGTGGAGTCTCGTAAAGCTAATAATATCATATCATCATGACTACTTAAACTTTTCAATGAATCGATCAAGAACGCAGAATTTGTTCCCTATAATTATTAAGATGCGACAGAACCTTTACATCGACAGGAAGATCAAAATGAGGTGCTGCCATTATCGCATTGTGGAATGGATTAGATTGGATTAATTTTTGATTGTATTTGTTTATGTTCCCCTGATACTTCCGCTTATTGATAAATATATTCTTATGTTTTGTGATTGTAATTTACCAGATTTTATTAATGCAAGCGCAACCTGTATTAAAACTAGATTACTTTATAACTTTTGTAGTTCCCTGAACTAAACTCATTACAATAATATTACAAATTGCCATGATCGTATTTCGGATCTAATGCTTAACAATTTACGATTACAGAAGGTAAGGAATACCATCTCTTGGTATATAAGGATCCTTACCACCCAATTATTTTTGTTTCTCTTGAGGTTTCCTGTGATCGTCCTACCCCCCTGCTATTGTTTCAGAAAGTGATTTTCGCTACAACTTTAGAAAGGCCGGCTTCGATCAACTTTACGAGGACATATTGACTACTGACTGGTCTTCACTCAGTCAATTTGCTGATCTAAACTCTGCATTACATTTTTATGACATTTTTTTGGATCCATGCTAGAAATCAATAACATTGATTCCCAAGAAAAGGTCTACTTATCTATCATGGTTTAATTGCTCCATAATTCCTAAATTTAAAACTAAAGGATATTTTAGGCCACGATGGAAATCAAGAAATAATATTGTTATGTTGAATTTAAAATGTTAAGAGCCATCTGTACCGAAATATTCGATGGTTATGAGCCTTACTTGAAAGATGTTTAGGAGAAACCATCGCTAGTCCAAAAGAACTGTTTATGTTTGTACGCAGCAGAAAAGGATAAACAAGAATACCTGGAGGTTTGTATTCCGAGATGATTAATGATCCCCCAAAAATTATAGATGCTTTTTCTGATGCATTTTCACGGACTCCACATTGAGAGAGTATTACTGGTGGGAATGTTATCCCTGGCTCTGGCTCGTACTTATTTTCCTTGCCGTCTGTTAGTGAAGATGGGCTGAGACTAATCTTTGCCAACAAAGATAATGTCAAAATTGCCCGACAAATATACGTTTGGTGATGATGGTTTACCCAGTTTTATACACGGGAGATATGAGCTTGTCAAACCACTCTTGATTATTATCAATCTTTCAATTATTTTTTCTTGGATTGAAGTCGTGAAAACCTACCATGCCATAACAAATTTAAATGCCATTGGGTACTTGCAACGTAATCTAGATATGCTGGGCGAATAGTATAGGAGAAATGACTCAAAGTATAAAATATCACCAAATTCAAATTGGTTGAATATACACTCGGTAAGAATCCGTTCTTATCCGAATATTGGATTTATGAAGACCTGTTGCCCAAAATTAATACTTTTAAAGATCTCTGAGTAACTTTTGACGACGGCATTCCCTTCGTTCTTCATATAAAACAACTGCGCTGAAATCGTTTGCTAGACTAGGCTTCGCTATGCACTTTAACAACTCATAACTGGCCATCAACTTACATTAAAAAGAATACAGCGCCGATTTGAAAAGTATAAGTCATATAAGCTCGATCGCGAATACCCTCCCAGAATCTGACTACCAGCTTTTATTTTATTCATTTATTAAAAAAATGAGATTACACTGAAGCAGATACATAACAAAATTGCATTCATTGCATCTAGCCGCCATGCAAATTAGGCTTTTATATACCTCAATATGCTTCTCGTGCAGCCAACACCAAAGACCAGCCTGCACTACTTTGCACCTCTCTTTAAGATGTGCAAATCCGCAAATAGCTGTTTCGAAGATGTGTTTCTTTGATCGTGTCACACGTATTTTCTTTATTTGTATCATGCTTCTTATTTCAGTCTAAATCTATTATAGTTGAAAGTGTAGAGTGTGGGCATATTATATTGGCAATCAGGACGGGTTTTTACACATGTAGCAGCTATTAACAGATGTTGATTTCCAAACCCACTATGTTTATATTTTAGATTGTTCACTGCTGCAGAATACCTAGGTTTAAGGTAAGTAAACTAAATTTTGAAATAGATAATTGCAAAGTCTACAATTCACGGAATCAAATATTTATGGAGTAATGCCATCTACCGCAGTATAAACCTTCCCAAAGTTAATTTGCTAGTTCGGTACTTCTTGCATGCACAGCTTGCGACAGAATCCTTTCGGGTCAATTTAAAAATTACTGCAGTACAGCCGTGTAACATATATTTGCGACAATTGTTGCTGCATAACCCAGCGGAACCTGTGTTTAATATTGCAAGTGATTCGAGCAACAAGCGAACCTAATTTCGCTGTACCTATTTATTGTGAAGACTGTGTCATTTGTCAGTCGCCGGACACGAGGATTGTTTTATGTGCAGCTGCGGCCGTATGCGTACGTGCACACCCTCACCGAGAGATGTATATGTTTTATTTAGGTATCTGTTTTTGTGTTGAACAAGTTTCGTTTTTGGTATGTTTTCATAATGGGTTCCTTTCTCGATTTACGATTGTACTCGTGGGTATCTGACAGTTGGTGTTAATAAAAATTGCAAAAGGGGGTAACGAAAAAGAGTAAGATATTTCTTTGCAAGACGTTACACAATTGGATTTGCAGTACCTATGCAATATAAGTATTCGGTCTATTGTATGGTAAAATAGAACAAATTCTCCTATTCATGAGAAACCACTTAGAGTTATGTTTCGTTTGTAGAAGTTGTTGATACTAATTAACGATGGGCGTTTGTTAATGATGCGTGCAACTACATTTGCTACTTTTTGTCTATTTTTACTTTATTCATTTCGATTCTCTGATTTAACAAATGTCGAAATGCTAAAGTTAAATATGCCATATCATCATACCTTTTGCAAAAAGCAGCTGGAATCTAAATAAAGAAACAGAAAGTTCATAGAAACAATCAAACCGAAAAAAATGCCATTATTGGCTCCACTGTAGGAGTTACCATACTAAGCAATGAAGGAGTACAAGCATTAAAGACAGACTGGAGTTTCTGCGTTATGGTCGGTATGGTAGGGGTTCGAGAAACCTTCGAATGTGGAATGGAATAGTTTTACTATGTTCTGGATTTTTATCGTTCTATAAACTCGTAAATTACAAAAGGATAGGAATCGCATAAAAAATTATAAATAAATAAATACATCATCTTTATTGATAGTCATCAATCACAAGGCGTGATTCAGGGGAACATATAGTTTCAAGCCCTGTTCTTATATCTAAACCTTGAGAAGTGATTAATAGAATGCTCTTATGAAACTGTCTAAAGATAATAAAGAAACCAAAGTAGAGGATAAACAAATGACAAAATTAAGCAAATAGCTAAACACCGATTTCATAATTAAGCTAAAGGTTCCTTCAAAAGTATAGCTTCTTTAAAGTATGCTCTACTTTAACGGCACTCTAGTTAAAGGTCCCCAGATGTGAGATTATGAAATCAGCCTTAAGAAAACTAAGAAAAATCAACATACATGGATATTATATGTTAAGACAATATAACTAATAATGTTTCCTTCCCGATTTCTTGCGAAGCCTTGCCTTAGGAATGTCTCTTTGCAAGGTCTAGGTAGCCGGTCAGCATAGCAGTACTCCATTTGCCTTTTCATTGGTAAAAACGCTCACCATGCTCGTCGCTAGCGGCGCTAAGGTTATTCGGGAAGAACTTCAAATGATCGTCCAAGAAATGCAGTGTCAGTGACATGTTACACCCAGTACGGTGGTATCATCTCAGGAGTTCACATATAACTTTGTGATAGTTCCCTGCCTTATGATTACCTAAAAAGTTCTTGCGGACACTTTTAACAGACAAGTCATTTTTTTCAATATCACTTAACAATAAACACACTGTTCGGATTACTCCTCCAGCACAAAGTATTAATTGATCGGGACGACACGTGTTTCGGGAATACGTGGATTGCCATTATGAAGTCGTATAACCGAATCTATACCTATCACTTAACAGTTCAACAAAATTGACATCATCCATTAACTCTCTAATTTGTTTTCCTACAAATATTCCTTGCTTACTTTTGGCATGGCTGATTTTGGGGAATGTCTGCTGTAAATACACGAAGCCATGCGATGTTCTGTCCGTGGCTTTTACCAAGTATTTGGGTCCTAACTTTATGTGCAGTGGAGGTAGATACTAATTTTTCGGGGCAACAATTCTTCTGTCCAGTCGGTAGTTCATTACGAGTACGCCATCTTTTCCAGAGAATAGTGGCCTGTCCTGTCTTTGCTGTTTCACTCACATGGAACACAGTAGTACTTTGTGTACCCGATGTTCATGCCAAGCAGATTTGCAATTACTTTGAGGTCTCCACATATATTCGTTTTGAATTTTTTAAATTGGATAAGTGTTAAAAGCAGTTTCAAGTTTTTATATGTCTTAGAGTATAGTCACAATCCTGCAACGTAAGTGGCCATGTACTACTTGTATAGAAATATATATATATATTCCTACGCTGTATTCAATCAGAAACCCGAGCACCCAAATCAGCATGCATTTTTAAGTAATATTGCAAAACGACCCACAAGAAAACTATTTTTTTTTTGCAAATTAGTGTCATCTACTTAGCCTAAGACACCTGCCACATGCGACAAATGTGTTGCCGACCAGTGTTGTTAAACACCAGTTAAAAGTGTCAAAAGTGTTAAAAGTGTAAATAATGTATTATCAATTACGGGTAACCAATGTATTATGTTCTTAATAAAATGTTGCACAACAAATGTTTCTTATAAAAAAGATCATAATAGTTGATGTATATATGTATATAGCAGCTCTACAGCCCTTCAAGGCCCCCGGCTTCTTCTACCATCTTCGTGACTAGCCCCCACCTCTCCCAGTCCTTGGCCCTTTTCCTCCAATCTCTCACTCTTACCTCCTCCACGTCTTTCCTAACCTCTTGCAACCATTTTTTCCTTGGATGACCTCTTCTTCGTTTGCCTCCTTCTCCTCCATACCTAATAGTTGATGATACGACAAAAAAATTTAATGTAAATGGAAGCTGTTTAATAGATACTATGTTATAGATGCAGCATAAAACACTAAAGTATCTAGTCTTAAGAATATGAACAACTACTTTAATTACGTATCGTACAATTTCAATGGACTCTACGTACAAACTGCGTATTTGTTCATTATAAATTTTAATTGCAATACAATGCAGCATACTTTTTAATAGATACTTAAACAGTCATATATAAAAACGCGAACTGTTAGTTACTTTAAGGCACTTATCCCAGCGAGGCACAAGCTTCTGTAAACCCTCCTTGTAAAAGGCGCGATCCAAATTTGTAAAATACTGCCTTGAACTGCACGTCGTCTTCAAACCTTTTACCCGACAAGCTTTCAAGGGCCCAAAATCAGAAGGAGGCAGGTGTGGACTATTGGGTGGATGGACAATAACTTCCCAATTGTGTTTCTGAAGCCAGGCCTTCGTCTGATTTGAGGTGTGCGGTCTTGCATTGTCATGCAACAACCTGATTCCTTTAGTCAACTTTCCTCTTCTTTTCTGTCGAATGGGTTTGTGTAGTTTTTCGAGAATTTGACAATAAATATCGCTGTTGATTGCCGCTTTCGGTGGTAAAAACTCTATGAGCAAAATGCCTTGCATATCCCAGAACACAGTTTCCATTGTCTTTTTTGAAGACTGCTGAACATTGATTTTTTTCTGTATTGGTGAACTCGGATGCTTCCATGTCATCGAGTCTCTTTTTCAATCGGGGGTATGGTGGTGTACCCAGGTTTCATCTCCTCTAGCTATAGACTCTAGAAATCCGTTTTTCTTACGATAGCTCATTAAAAGCTCCATTGCCTCCGCCATTCGTTGCATTTTGTGATGGTCGGTCAACAGTCTTGGTACCCATCATGGGAATACTTGTCGATAGCTTAGTTCAGATACGATTTCACTAACAGAGATTTTAGGAATGCTGGTCAGTAGAGCAATTTCCCGTATTTTCAACCGATGATCTTCTCGAATCACCGTATCGACCTTTAATTGATTCTCATCTGTTATTGATGGATTTCTTCGCACACCTTCGAGATCATCGTTCAAAGCTGTGCGTCCACTTTTGAACTGTTTACACCAAATACTAATTTGTTTTCGACTCATAACGCCTTCTCCGTAAGTCTAGTATTTTTTTATGAATTTCGAATTTCGGTAGCTGTTTCATTATTTGCATGCAAAAGACGAATGGCCGCTTGCACTTCAAATTTGGAGTATGTTTCGATCGGTACTGACATTATGCGACTATCAGAATAACTGCTATTAAATAGATTTTTTGCTCAATATTGAAACATTTGTCATGAAAGAAAAATTAAGTTTTAGTGGACGAGTATAATACTTACTTTCAACAAAAATTTATTATTTCTGCTATTAAAATATTATTTATCTTTCCATCTATTAAGCATATCTTGATGATGGGGAGTATTATTCCCTATCATCAAGATATGCTTCTCAATTTAAAATTACCAAACTCTTGTACTTTAAGCAATGTCATCACTACTTTAAAAGCGATCATGAATCACGCTTCCTACTTTCAGGACTAATTTATCTTCGTCACTAATTTAATTCAATTTAAATCGATGAGCGACTAGGTAACGTCAGGTAAAAGTTTGCGAAATCCTCTCTTCAACGGTGAAGGATGTTCGTCATTCTAACGACCTCTCACGAACTCGTATTTTAAAAAGATTTATTTTTATCGATTGCTAATGAATGGAACTTAATGTGTTTCTGTGAAAAGGTATGTTTTAAAAGGGTTGGGCTACTGTGTAAATTTAGTTAGTTGCCCTAATGCGAAGCTTTCAAATTCTTGGAAGGTGTCTACGCTTAACCAGTGAAATATATGTTTTAGCATTCTTTAATTTTTCGAAAAACGTATTCTTTTGTATTTTATACACTCTTGTTAGAATAACGGCTAAAAAATTTCGGAATGCGCAATATATTTTTATCATAATAAATTAACCATACCACCTAAATTATTGAACATAAATTCAATAGGTTAGATAACATTACAGGAGAGCAGTAGATTTCCATTTTATGGATGTATTATACCGCTCTACTTTTCTCATTCTTCTTCTCTTTGTATGTATCATATTTCTGAGTTACCATCATATGTTTCCAATATGCTGGCAACAAAGCGCTGCAAATACAGTGTATAGCGTTTCAATTTATAATTTTACACAATGTGTTTACAGCATATCGTACCGACACATGCACATAGGTAGTTGTAATAAAAGCTTATGTTTCAATTCTGACAGCTACCCATTGTATACAGCTACCTGTCGTTTCCGAAAACTCTATCGATTTGGGATTCGTACATTTGTGTTTTAATTAAGTACGAGTGATTTATTTTCTGTAATAAAATACTATAATTATTATGACATATTGCGACAGTGTATTTGCAGATTGATATTTGAAGATTTATGAATTCATTCCGAAATAATATTTTCGCGGAAACAGATATAATAAATTTCCTGTTGATTTATGGAACATGCGAATATATAATTGCGAAATCTATGACAAACCTAGGTAAGTCAACAACCACAAACGCCACAAAGATCATTAACAATCGAAAAAAGCTGCAAGACAAAGACAAAGCCTGCAATTCGACAAAAAACAAAATAATTACCACAATAAGACTGACGTTGAAACAGAAATAATAGAAAAACTAAAAATAAAGTGCATTACAGGCAGAGCGGGAGGAACGGTGGCTGGAGAAAAACCTACACGGACAGTATGGACGAGACGTCGAGAAAGAAAAAGTACATAGGGCACGAACCTTCTCGTAGCTAACAACTGGACGCGTTAAGGGAGAAATAGAATCGTTACTTACTGCAGTACAAGATCAGACGATGCCAACAAATTACATAAAAAACACATTATGAAAATCGATATTGACCCCAGATGCCGCCTTTGTAAAGAACAGGACGAGACAACTCACCATCTGAGTCGGATGCCCAATATTGGAAAAGGAAGAGTACCTAGAACGTCACAACAACATATGTCTGAATCTGGATTATAACATCTGTGAATATTACAACTTCAGAGTAGCAGAAAAATGGTATTTGCATACGCCGGATAAAGTGGTGGATAATGAAAGCGCGACAATCCTATGGGGCACACAAATCCACACAGACCGGCACATATCGGCCAATAAGCCTGATATACTGATTAAAGACAAGAAAACCAACAACTGGTAGGTATAGCAGTACCACTGGACAATAATGTCACAGAAAAGGAGACAAAGAAGAGATTGAAGTATAAAGATCTTCAGGTGGAAATACAAAGGATGTGGCTTATGAAAACACATGTGGTACCAATAATTATAGGGGCCATAGGAACAGTTGACAAAAACTTTGAAGCAAATCTTCGCATAATACCAGGGAATGATAAAAAGGAAATATTCTGTCAACTGCAAAAAGCAGCAATACTTGGCACGACCCGTAATAATAATTCGTCCAACAGTGTAACATCATTTAAAGTACTCAATTTATTAATTATTAAGAAACATAAAGCAGTGTTATACAATATACAATGTAATATACACAACAATAATGTGAGAAATAAAAAAAAATAGTAACAAATTATATTTTAACAATGAGAGGAAAAAAATGGTAATTTTATAAATGACATAATACTAATTATTATTAGATATTAAACACAAATTAACTACTGCACTAAATTAAATGGTATTAGGAAAGTAAATATTAAAATTTCTGGTCATGTCAACTAAGGGAGCTATTTGGAGGACATTGGAATGAAATTTCGGAACACAAAGTGTATCAACAAAACGGGTAGCGTAGGTAGAGGTTGAAAGTTGTGCTTGCAATAATAGGTGAGATCGTCTGCATAAACCAATACCTTACAGTTTATTGATGTAATTAAATCATTAATAAATAAATTGAATAGTTGAGGACCAGAACGCTCTCCACACTAGTCGAAGGACAAAAGGTGCCTGAATTATATCCATTATGTGATACATAGCTATATCTGTTCTCTAGATAGGAAGAGAAAAGCTTGATTAAGTTATAGGAAAGGCCAAAGTATTCAAGCTTTTGTATCAATAAAGAGTGATTAATAATATCAAATGCTTTTAACAAGTCGGTGAATACAACGTCCGCTTGACCTCTACCATCCATAGTTTCACTTATGAATTGTGTAATTTCAACAAGATTCGTTACAGTAGACCTTCCCAACATAAAACCGTGTTGTAATTCAGATATTAAATATCTCACATTTCTAAAAATTTCGGTATACACAAGTTGTTTATAAATTTTTGAGAAATTTCAGAGAATACAAATAGGTCTGTAATTACTAAGATCCAAAATGTCACCTATTTTAAATAGCGGGGTAATTCTACCAATTTTCCAAGACTGTGGGAAGGTGGATGATTTCAATGACAGATTAAGCAGAGCTGTAAGTGGTTTAACTAAGTGTGGTATACAATTTTTTTTATTAAAGAGGCAGGAACTTTGTCATGATCGGCCGTTGATTTAGATTTTAGGTGACTTATGCTAATGATAATGTCCTGTTCAGTGAAAGAATTATTTTGAAAGACAATAATATTAATAAAAATAATGTGCTTTATTGTCATGAAAAATTACAAAATTTTATGGACAAAGCTAAGTAAAATTACAACTAAAAATAGGT
>JARFOC010000608.1:306176-344915 GCA_031763485.1 Osmoderma eremita
TATATATAGTCGATTAGATTAATAAGAGATCGCAGTCTAAGTAAAGATTTTGGAGCCAAAGATATAGGGAGTGGCTTTTAGGAAGTCTTATTGGGTGCCAGAGAATGCTGGAAGGTCACATCTGTACGCTATATGTCTCATTGTTTGGGCTCTCTATGCCACAATCGGATCCAGAATCCGGTTTCATGCCGCACTTATGCAACATGTGATCATAGCCATAGCCCGTTCACGTTGGAAGATACCTAGCGTTGACGTGGTAGGTCAAATCCATTTGGTATTCAGCATGGCTTGCTATTCCTCTGGAGCGCAGTTTCGCCATTTTGCCATCCAATATTACGCTGTATTAGAACCATGTTCTGAGAACTGTTGAGCGGTTTTTAAAGGTACTCTTCTCGATGTACGATAAATAAAAAAAGTTTATATGCCCAATAATTTTCTTTAAAAAAAATCATCGTATTGAATGAAGTGAGTTTATTCCATGTTTGGGGCTCACAGTGTTTAAGTATACTGTCAGATAGTTCAGCTAAATGTAAATATGTTGTCGAATTGCTATTGAAATCGCTTGAAGAGGATGATCCCATATGCAGACGCAATGTCAGGCCGAATACAGAACAACTTAATCCAAATAACGTCAAGACGCGCGCATTGCATCAGTCGTAGTAGATAAAAAATGTAGAAATAGAACCTTCTTTAAGAAAATTAATTTAATATTACTTTATGATACCTCTCATAACTACTGCGATAATTGCGATAAAAGCCAAGAGAGAAATATTTAGGTGCTGTGAATGCAATGGTGGATTTAAATATGTATATTAACGACAGCTCTATCATGTTTCATTGAACCAACATTTAGCAGCGTCTATGCCAACATACATAGTAAGTCACTTCCTGCAGTTTATAATTTGAAATTTTCCAGGATTGTAGTAAATGGTAGATTACGTTTATAGGATAAAATGTATGTACCTTCACCATTCATTGTGAAAATAATGAAAGCAAATATATTTTTGTAATATATATTTTATAATATATTGAGTAAACTCTTGCCCACGTAATTACACTTTTGTACTTTTCTTTACTGATGTCGTAACTGTTGTACGTCCGAATAAAATCAGTTCTCCTCGGTCAATCTGAATAGTAACATAGCGTAAAATGCACAAAATAAAAATATAACCAATGTTCAAGTTGGCATGACCATAAAATTTTGACATGTATACGTTAACAGCTGCCCAATTCAGTTAAATGAGGAGTACTGAAGTAATGACATTGGTACATGGGCAGCCGGTGACGACACTAATGGAAGAAATATATATGTCTAATGTGTCAAAGGAAGAAGATTATTTCTTTATCGTGTTGTAATGTATAGAAATGATACTCCTTCCCTTGATACACTGACAGATAAACCATCGCCATTTCTGTTGACTAGAAGATATTCACGATTTTGGCCGCGGAGAGGTGCTAATTCATGCAATTGAGGCCCACTATCTGGAGTTCACCATGAGGAATGAAGATTGGACCTGGTAAAACTAAAACTAAAGCCACTTACCATTACTCAAATGGTCAACCAACTCATCACATACCCCCTCTTCTACTTCACGGTGAGATACCAAAATACTTGATAGTATTGGCATCCCAGGTGGGTAGTTTCTCAGCTTCAACGCTTGGAATCAAAGCACCTATACTGTGTTACGAAATACTGCGCGCCTATTAAATGGTGACGATGGAGACTGAATGCGACAAGAAGAACCGCTCCAATCTTCTGAATCCCAGTATTAAGCTGTACCATTTCGTCCAAACTACGATTAGACCACGTACTATGTAAAGCGTACATCAAAGTAGTAACTACTTGCTGTGCACTCAGTAGCTATGCATTGGCATCTAGATCAGGGGACTGCGCTCTAGATCTACACCATACATGAAAGCTAAACTTCTTTTGGCAATAATCTAGAAGACTTTAATCTTACCAAGCTTTGATAGTATCGACCGAGTATCTTCGGCGGCTAATGCGTGTATGTGATATCAGGTAGAAGATATCAGTTGTGTCATTAGAAAAGCAAACAATTATATATTTCCAAAATTACTGCAGGAATTGGTGTAGAGTTAATCGAAAGATTAGTGTAATGGTCTAAGTGATAACGCTGAAGACTTCAAACTGGATAATCCTAAATTATTATACTAAATTAGTACTGTTTTTGTTTTGCTACTGTGTTCTTTTTTACAAAATCGTTGACCTGATTTAATGATGTAAATCCTCAAAGTATATTTGCTATTCAATGAATTTTCCAGATACTTGTATCACAATTAGAATTTAACTTGTTGTTAGCTAATATTCAGCTTAATTATTTATTTAATTTCAATTAGTTGTTTATGCACACCAGTCGGCAGTTGTAATGTTTCTGGATAAAATAGCAATTTCTTTCACTTTACTGCACAGTTTTTTACTTGAAAAGTACGTCATTATGATTTCACATAATTTTGGTAATATTGATATGCATGTATGTATATGAAAGAAATACAAGAAGAAAGAAACGTTTTTGTTATATATTGTATAAGTGTACCGGCGATTACATTTCAAGTTATTTGAATGAGTTCGTATCAATTTGAATCCACTTCTAAGGCCAGATTGTCGCAAAGAGCACAAATATAGATATACAAGGTGTTTACGGTCTTGTGACTTTATTTTCAAAGGGTGATTAAACAAATGAGGTCATTAACGTTAAAATATCTTAACAAAGTTGCATAATAAGAGAAATATTAATGTTTAAAAAAATTGTAGTTTTATTATTTTTTATTTTTTTTATGTTTTTCATGGAATCCACTTCACACAAGTTGTTCAAAGTTATCGCCGTGATCTTGAACGCCAAGTCTCGCTCGACGTATCCATGAATTGACATAATTTACTAGGCCTTGATCTTGTCGCCGCAGCCGCCTCAACACAGTTACGAAGATCATCTACATCAATTATGTCGTTGGTGTATACCATGGTTCTCGTAATGGCCCCTAAGTAGAAATCAAGGAGGTTAAGGTCGGATGACCGAGCAGGCCATGGCATAGAACCACCTCGACCAATCCACTTATTTTCAAACACATTGTGTAAACGTTGGTGATCTAAGCGATTAAAATGCGGCGGTGAGCCATTGTGAAGAAATCACATTTGTCGACGTACAATCAAAGGAACTTCTTCCAATAGTTCCATGAAATGATTTTGCAAAAACAATAGATAATCAATCATATCCATTCACTCGATTTAGCAAAAGAAATGGGCCAATAAGTTGTCCGTTGACAAGTTCGGCCCAAACGTTTATCGAAAATCTATACTGGAAATGATTACGACGAACAGCATGTGGATTTTCCACAGCCCAAATATGTGCATTACGACAGTTATTTATGCCGTTACTTGGTAACGTGCTTCATCAGTCGCCAATACAACGGAAGAAAACTTTGGAATTTCTACATGTTTTTGTAGAAAACATCGGCAAAACTGTAAACGTAAAGGATGATCTTCAAGTTGTAAAACCTGTACTTTTTGTACATGGAAAGGCTACAATTGATTCTAGCGCAGTGTTCGCCAGACAGTTAGATTTGATACATTTACTTGGCGAGAGATTTTTCGAGCACTACTAGAAGAATCTTCTTCGACCAGATTTAAAACTTCTTATTCGGCATCCAAAATTCATTGGTGTCGGCAGGACCACCATATCGACCTTGACGTCATCGCAGTATACCAGGTTCTCGTGCACGGATTACTAGAGCGTGGGAATTTTTGTGGATAGGTATTGGCATGTTAGGAAACCGCTCAGCGTACAATCGACTTGCAACAGCAGAATTCCGCTGTACTTCACCATAAATTAACAACATGTCAACGTATTCACTGTTAGTGCGATGGACCGTTTTTACTTTCCTTTTTAGGATCTATTCGGAAAAATTTACGTCAAACCAACCATGCAGTGAGAACTAATGAAACAGCTTGACAGATGGGGAAAGCTACAGACATCGGTCTTATTAGTAAAAAAATCACTAATAACCTATCGTTTGCATTTACTTTGCACAAGTTGCTGATCTATCGTTTTAGAGTTAAAAACCTTTTTTTATGGTGGTTAATCACCACTTAAAATAATAAAAGAAAACTACATTTTTTTACATTATTATGCAACTTTGTTAAGATATTTTTACGTTAATGACCTTATTTTAAGGTGTTTAGCCACCCCTTGAAAATAAAATCACAAGACCGTTAACACGCTGTATAGGTATCTTTCGTAATTTTGACAAACCCTTTTGTTGCGCGTATATAGCAACCACTTTTGGTTCACAATGGTTTCAAACAAATTTTAAACGTTCTATAACATATCCATCTTGAGAAATAACGTTTTCAGTTAGCACATTCCAAAAGTCCGATGTTATTATTTTTATATTCTCCTTAAGTTTCTCAGACCTCTTCTATAGAAAATAAAGCAAACGACGACAACGAAAACGACAACAATACAAAAACTTTTTTCGAGATATTTTATCACGTCGAACTTTGACCAGTTGGAACCCGGTTTCTGAGAATCCTACGCCAGGCAAAAGTCACGGGTAACTGAAAGAAGTTTCTCCTGGAATTCTCCTTAAATGTCACTTCGATTCCGGACTACTTCGGTAACTTGAACGATCATTCTTTTACACTGTTCACGGGTAGTAGGTACTACGTACCCATTCGTAATTAGCGTGATTTATAACAAGATCTTCCCATCGTCTTCATTTGTTTTCAAATAGGGAGGCGGATCGGAGTCAATGCCGTCGAACGACGTCGTAACTATCCTATTTCCGGTGCCTTATTACGTTCTGTAATTGAAATGTCCTTTCGCTGACAAATTGCTCCTGATTGACGCTTATAAACGCTGGGTCCTTGTAATGAATACGAATTAAGTTATCGAATCTGTGACTTAATTATTGCATTCTGCTTTCTTCAGATGTATAATTTGTGTTGGTAAACACATAACCAAACGAGTTTTTTGTTTTTCAAGTTCCTTTTTTATAGCATGACATCATGTTGATAAAAGCGAAAGCAAATTGTGTACTACAAAAGACGCCTGTAAGTTAATCATATACCAGTTTTATACAAAATACCAAATACCAGTTTGCTAAAACCATATAATCATCGCTGGCGAATCCAGTCCAATAAAACACATTAAAAAGATATGCGTTGGTACAATAAAAATGTTTACAAGTTTTGTCATTCGTCAGTACAATTCAGTTCTGGGTTGATGCCTATTTGTTAGTTCTTTTTTTTATCATTTATTTAATTCAATCAATTTGGGGCGTATATAATTATTATATGCTAGTTCTGCATAAGTTCTGTTCAAGCAAAATTACTCAATTTGTAGGTATCGCAAAAAAGAGAAAATTCATATTTGAACCAATTGCGTACAATCCTACTCAGACATTAGCTCTCGTAAATGTTGTTATTTGTTATGTTTTCCGGGTGCCAAGTTCAGCGAAACGTCAAGTATAAATTCAACAACGCGACAACACCCCGATAACATTTCTACAATTTCACCGTATTAATTTGCGCATATAAAACTACAGGGTACTTATACCGGTACCTGTCTAAGATCAGCTCATGGTACATCTGGACAGGATTGGACCTTCCTAATTCTAGTAAAAAATAAAAATACCCATACCACCTTGACGATTGACGAACTCCAGATTCATATTCCGGCAACGAAGTTGACATCCTCAGCAGAATCTCTTTTATCTACTTAAATTTGGCCTACCCTGTTAGATAATAGACATATTATTATTAAATAGATTATTGTGGTTCGGTGAGCGTGACGAAGTACGTTTAATGAACCGGAACGATTGGGAAGCAGATATAGACGTAGATTATTAGCCGGAGTGTTATTCAAGTGGCGTCATGTGTGGTGCATATCTCCCGGGGTGCTATAAACCATGTCACACGACTATCAATATCAGACTTGTTAATAACTAAATTAATGGCTGACGCTGACGCATATTCTTTCCAGGTAAAACGAATGCTTACGTCACACAAATGAGAAACCGTTTGCGGTCATGTGATTTTCATTTGAATTTCTTGGTATTTTAACTATTAGTTGCCCCGTATTTACAAAGCAGGTAGACATATTTTTGCTAATCTCTTTACTACAAGATCATACATTATGAGGTGCGTAGCTTTAGTTTTCATTTTAAAATTATGTCACGTACCCTACCCACTCCTTTTCTGGGTAATGACCCTTGTTTGAATAATATCTCAACATGATTAGTAAAACATGTTATCCCCATTTAACCTTTTCACTTGCTATGCGACGATTTTGTGATACATAATTGTATACTTTATTTTATTTATCTAAACGTATAGAAAACTATCTACAAAATTTTGACACTCGATTAGTCTTTTTTATAGAAACCATTACAGTACACGTACAACCAGAAAATAGTAAATTGCAACAAGTGCGCGAATTACAATACTTGGGAATATTAATTAACAAGGGTGGTAGTCAAGATGTTGAAATTAATAAGAGAATCGAAAAAGCATACTATGCGCTAAATAAAAATTTTATTAATAAAAAGAAAATCTTTAGAAATACAAAGAAATATCAACCAATGCTAACGCACGGGTTTGAAACTTGGATCTAAAGGATAGAATAACAAGATTCAAGCAGCGGAGATGAATTCTCTAAGACAAATTAAAGGCGTTGTACGAAGTGACAAAATAAGGAATCAGCAAATAACAGAAAAATTGGGAACAGAATCAGTTCTATATTTTTTTAAGATAAAACAACCGAGTTTCTGGGCTCATCTTAAAAAAATGGATAATTTCAAGGAAGGTCAACCAGGCCAGAGGCAGACAAGAACCCTGAAACCCGGAAAAGATTCATGAGAAAAGTCCTTTGAATACCTATAGTACTTTCAAATTTTCTAAGACAACGTTGGACAAAATACAAGGGTATATGATACAACCTATTTAAGCGTTATATACCGCAATAACATAGTTTCTTATAGGTACATCTTGTAAATACGCGACGTTTTGCCTGACCCCAACATCAACCACAGGGTGTAAAACTATCGTCCATAACACACCACTTAATACTTGGACTAACACCAAGTTATAATTGTTTTGAATTGTATTCGTTCCATTCGATTATTTGAATGCCCGACTTGAACCGGGCAAACTTTGTACTACAATTGTGTGGTGCTGCCATTCATAACTTTATATACAATTTCAAATTCTGTTTCGTGAAGCCGCAGTTATAAAATCAAAATGTCACAGAGTTTTACGACATCCAAGGGGAAATAAGGTTCGCAGTTATACCACAGTATTTCTCAGGGTTACATAATCCGCACGTACAGCTGTAGTTCACAAAACACGCAATTTACTTAATTCCTTTTTATGCGAAAAGGGAATGTTTCAGAAATACGTTGAACATATTGGAGATAACCAGATTAAAATCTGTCACTTGAAATATCATTTCTTATTATGAAAAAAATCGCAAATAACACATTGTTTTTACGAGATTAAAACGATGAAACCGTTAATTTTTACCTCCGAGCTAGATTTTTTACATTTTATTTAATATTTTTGAAAGTTTAAAATCCATTAAAAAGTCATGTATGTGTCCGTAAAAGGCAATATCTCCCAGGCCTATGTAACTCTGTCGCATAAGAATACCGCCGGGTTTTACATAATTTATTTAATACCAGCGCTATTTATACGAGAAAATCTGCTATTAAGTGGCTCTTCTTTCTCTCCCTTTTACATCCGTGAAAGGCGAAAGATGGTGTATTTGCATATATGTGAGTAATAAAACTCCCGCAGCGCTTGAACTAGGGAGCTTCAACTACACTTGAGATTTTTCGCGCAAGTTTCCTCGTACCTTTCTGTATACAAAACCGAGCAGTATTTGACGTAGATTTCATATCTTTAATTCAGTGTGCAGTCCTTTAGGTAGGTATTATTGTACAAGATGAAGGGATAGGTAATTAAAGGGTGTAATGTTTACCACAATGTTGAAAATTTTAACTTCAACTTAATGGAATAATAAAGTTTTATATACTACATTTGAATCATATTGTATAAATCACCTTATTTCAACGTTATTTCTACTCTTAAACAATAAACATTACATACTAAAAGCTTGACATTCTAATAGACGCATTTCGAGAGTTCAATAACATAGGCACTACAACGCCTATTTTAATATACACAAAAGAACATAAGCAGAATGAGATCAATAGCAAATGTACATTAAGACATGTTAACCCCGTGTAAGTAAATGTAAAGTATCAAAATAGTTTTGAAAGAAATGTAAACGGAAGTGCAGCGACTGGTAACCAAAAAATTTGTTTGTAGAAATTTTAATAGATTTTCGGTCAATACTAATAAATGATGAGCGACACTTGTTGTTGAAGATTTTGCTTAATTGTTTTGTAATATCTATCCTTCTTTTACCGTTACGCCTTGCCGCCTATCATCCCATATGTCACCATTTCAGTATTGGTTTATATATTTGAGGTTGAAGCAAGTACCAAATGCCTAAAAAATGGTTTCATTCTACATATGTTGGATTACGCAGAGAAAACTCTTCAGCTACGCAAATATTCTTGATGCTTCTCCGCTTATTTTGATATTTAATCTTTTTTATCACTTGAAATATAAGTAGAATATGATTTATAGGAATAGTTTTCGAAATGGCATTAATAATTACCGATCAATTGGTGTTTTCACCCAAGTTTTAATCATCTTACTTATAACAACATCGTCGACAAATTCAACCATTTGTCGCTGTTCGGAAACGTAGGTAGCCCTTTGTCAGCACATCAGCGACGGCGTGGATATCTAAAAACAAGTTGATGTCATCTATACAGATTTTTTTCAAACCGTTTGATACGTTAAATCATAATTCACTTCTTGCGCCTTTGATTTTTGCTCGGACTCATTGCCTATTTTATCGCGCTATGTTTCTGACCGTATTTGTTACTCCTCTCACAACAGCCTCTCCTCTTTTTCTTCTTTTTCTGACATCGTACCATCGAACCATCTTTTCAATATTTATGTTAACGCACTTTGAGTTAAAAATGATCCATCGTTAGGTACCTGTACTTTTTAGTTTAATTATATTCCTGACGGCTATGTTTTTGTTGAGTAGGGTAGATTAATGTTAGACCGAATTGTTTTCCGTCAGAGTCTTTAGTCTGTAAGTTGCTATTGTAGAAGTCAGTACGTGAATAAAATTATTGTTAAAGTTGGTTGGTGCGTTTTTGTGCTTGAAAAATAAGTGGATTTAACATTTAGATTGCTGATAATTAGTTTGCTACACTCATATCTTGTATATGTGCTATAATTATTCTGTTTGTATTGATTCTCGTCTACTTCATTACTTTAGCTTATTTCTAATAACTTGTAGACATAGACATAACTAATGACTAATAATGTTTAAGTAACCCAATATGTAACCTAATTCAAAACTTCTGTAATTCTACTAATTCTAACTTAACAGTTAACTCTGCATATTTACGACGATCTTGCTTTCTTTAATAATATTAACATTCAACACCTTAGGTTCATTATATAATACCTAGTACAGTCAGTTTGAAGGGCCATGGTGGTAAGTATCTGGCATTTTGCAATTTCTATTCTATTCTCTTGTCTATAGCCATGCCACATCTCCAGAACATGAAATGGAAAATATTTGCAAGCATTATTTATTTATTTATTATCCAACAGCAGATTCTGCTAATTACAAGATAATTTTAAATTTTACAATGAAAATAAAAACATAATACGTACTGATAAAACAAAACGTAAACAATAAGGTGTTGGCAAATTGCCTCCCCACAGGTAGTAGGCGAAAGGGTTGGACTTAATTGGTCTCATAAATAGGTATATTTCCTCCCAAAGCTTTGTTATCATCTTATCTTTTGTTAATACCTTTTTTCTAGAGATTAGTCTTAATGATCTACTTACCTTATCCTGGCCTATTTATGTATATAAGATAGCATGTTTGTAAAGAATATTTATTAGTTAAATTTCTAAATTCAATTGGTTAACACCTTTAATGTTTTCTCAACATGAATCCCAGTATCATTTTTAGTGAAAAAGGCAAACAGTTAAAATGTATAAATATGGGTTCCAAAAGTGTTTAAAGGGTGGTGAAAAACGGTGGACTTGCACAAAGAAAACGTACAAATCTTTCCTTCTTACCCTGGGCGAAGTGGACCACAATATGGTTGTTACAAAACATGTTCAGGAACATAGCCATGATGCTGAGATAGCAAAATTGCACCGTCCTGTAAAAGAAAAGCTATCGAAGATGTGTCTGAAAAACCTGCGAAAATTATACGGCGCATACTACAAGAAAATCTACTGTCAACGTTTACTACGGTTGACGTTGCTTGTGTTAGCAAAAATATCTACAGCGCTCGCCGAAAAGAGCAGCCCGCATTGCCGAAGAGCATTGAAGTTACTTTTAGACCATTATTATTTTGTTATTTATCAACCGGGTCCAATTTACCCATATATATTACGTAGCTAAAAACTGTGGGAGGCAATTTACCATTATCACGAAAATCGCGGGTGTTGCGAGCTAAGAAACCTAATGTTTTCATTGTGTTGGCGACAATATCATAGATATGTAAATTAAAGGTAATTTATTATCAAATAGAACACCAAGATCCCGCGCGCTATCACATCTCAGGAGTTTTTCATCGCCAACAGAGTAATCAAAAGTGTAATTGGCTGAATTTCGCGAAAACGACGATATTAACTTTTAGGTGGTTTAATCTACTCCAGTTATAAACAGCAAATATTGACAATCATCGATAGATGATACAGATCGAAAATCTTTAAGATCATCTACATAGAGCAGGCATTAGGAAGTGACGTAATCTATATCATTGACAAAAATAAGGACAAGCGTTGTGGTAGTTAACAGATTGATAGCCACGATATTGTACAAAGGAGACCAATCAAATCAGAGGACAAACCAAAGTACTCAAGCTTTCGAAGTATTATAATATATTGAACTTGTTCAAATGCTTTAGGGAAATCTGTATAAATGGAGTCAACTTCAACACGCACATACATTGATCTTGAAACATAATTGATGAAAGAGCATACATTTGTAGTAGTGGACTTACCTTTCACAAAACCATGTTGAAACACTGACCAATAAGAAGAAACACGAGACAAAGAATACCTCCAACTTTCCAAAAGTTGAACGAAGTTTGACTTGCTGTTGCAGTAGTAGTACCGCCATTCCCTGTTTGAGCGATAAACACTCGTTTTCTTTTTTCTGCTACACCAGCCATGATTTCAATATATTAACTGATTTTCCACTTGGATATTTTTAGGCGTATTCGGAATACACTGTTGTTCTTACATCAATTCACTTGGTGGAACTTCCATATCTGGTCTGGCAGGATCGCTTTGTAATAAAATTGGGTTAATGAAACACTTTGAATTTGCGCCAAAAGTTCAATGTTCTTCTATTTTTAATTACATGTTAGTACTCACACCCTAAAGTACAACTTCAATTAAAAGCTTTTCTTACTCGACAATTATCTTACTCGACCATTACAGGCGCCATGTGTGTAATGGTTAAGTCCATTACACGCATTGCGCCTAAGACATACGATCCCTTTCTTGGCACAATTATCACCTGTCATCAATTTTTCCATTGGTTTGTAGCATTCTATAATACGTGGATGTATACAGGATGGTAATGTTTTTTTTTATCATCGCGGTCTACCGCATAATGAAGGAGAAAAGGGAAGTACCAAACCATCGGAATGACTATTAAAATAGGAACATCTTGGAGGGCCAAAAATTATATGGGCATTGGATACATATAGCCCAGAATGATGTTAATAATCGAGCAGGAGAATAACATTGAGGACAAAGACTATAGTGGGATAGATGAGAATGCTGGAATATACTGGAAAGGAAGCGAAAGTGTGGCTTGGGGTTTTAATGCTGAATGATGATAATTGGAGAGACGATCATTGCGAAGGATTTGATGTCGGTCTATGACATCATTGTTGAGGTAAGTATCTAGCTTTTCTATATCTGTATGTATGTCATAATAGATGAAAATAAAAACAACTACTATCAACAACGACGCCATTATCCATTACTTGAACCATTTACTTTGAGGCAGTGACAAATGAATTCATAAGCAGCTCCATAAGATTATAATATAATTATTGAGTTAGTCCTCTTTTATTTAAGACAATATGTAAATGAATTATTTAGTTATGATATCGGAAGTGAATTCAATGTAGGTGGATGTCACCACTTTAGTATTAAAGTTTGCAAGATTGTAAAATTGTTAAGGTATCGTTTAGAAGAAAGTCCCATCCTTTAAATCGCAGATCTGTAATTATTTGCTAAATACTTTAAGGTTGCATACAAATTTTCGTATTTACGTTGACGAAAATTTTAACGAAAACTCTCCAACATTGTGTTATAAAAGCATTTCAGTATTTTAAAGCGAAAATTTATTCAACTAAGACCGGTTAACGCCTCTCCAAGAAAAGCCAAACTGCTCGGAATACCCGCAATCTAAGTGTCACAGCCACTTAGCATTTCACCGACCCTGAAATGTAACATTTACATGAATATATTTGTAAATGGCTGCAGTAAATATTTCATATTTCGAATTGCGAATTACATTAACTTGGACATTCCAACTGGCGATGTGAATGTAAAAGGTAAAGCGGAAACAAGTTTTATCGCCTTTAATCCAATAAAAAACATGGTAAGTAAGTACTTTCCGAGACGGGAATTATGTAAATATACAAGTCCGAAAGGGATGTCGTTTTAAGTTCATTTCCAAAAAGTTCTTTGCAAGTTCAATAAACAACAATAATTCTATTACATATCTAGGTGTTTGAGCATACAAATTTACAAATGAATTTAATTTAATTAATTTAATTCTAATTTAATTAGAAAGTTAGGCACATAAGTGAAAAGTGGGGAAATTTTAATAGAGGTTGTCGAAGAGGAACCGTTTGGGGGCCCGTATTTGCTTTGTTATCAAGAATCGTTCACAAGAAACAAAGACCCTAAAAACTAACTATATTTAGAAGTACGTTAAAATGTAAAAGAAGATAAGCTTCTCTGCTAATTTTCCAAATTAAACTTCTCCAAATAAAGTGAGTGGTTCGTATGCTCGGCTCTTTCCATCTCTGTTATACATGCGCCCAGCGCCTAGCCAACGCGCCTTCCAGTTCCTTCGTTCTCGGTAGTTATTCAACTTGTGTTTCAAATTAAAAGCACCGTCTCTTATGTCGCGCTCAATAACTACTCAATCGATTTTAATTCAAGTGCTTTTATTTGCTTGTCCCGCACTTTACTTCAAATTCGGTAATAAAATCGACAAGATAATACATTATATTGTTTCATTACCTTCTTTGGTTGAAAAGCTTTCATTCCGAGTGTGTTTACTATTGCTGATTAAATTAGAAAAAGGCAGTATGTATGCATCTCTGTTAACAGTCATATTCAGCCCTATTCAAATAGAAATATTTGGTTCACTTCACAATTTGAACATAATTCTGCTAAGAAATATCTTTATAACTTTTTAATTTGTGCAGTTATTAACAGTAATTAATTTAGTGATTAGAATACATTAGAATAATATACAATGTGTGCAATTACAGTTAAGTACACTTTCCCGTCACTTTATGATAAAAACTTTATAACAGAAACAACATTTAGTTAGATAACTTCATTAAAGTCGAGGTAACAGATTTTTAAATGCTCTTCAAGTTAGGGAAAATGGACTAAAACTTTGTTAATCTGATAAACTTTTCTATGTTCGAATTATAATAACTACTTTATACTAGCGAAATTAAGTACGTTACAGAACTCCATTGTTTTCATCCATTAAAGGGAAACTAATATCGTGCAATTTCTTTGAAATAATGTTCGTAGGTAATTAAGTGTACGTATTGTAATGGAGCGGACATACATTTGTGAACACCCCGTATCTATATGTCAGACGAGAGAAATTAAATTATGTTAGAATTAAATAATGCTATCAGGGAACAATACTCCTAAGTTACAGGAACGTTCAATGGATGATAATTCATTCTGAACTCAGAACCGGAGATATTTATGATTATTGAAAAAGAAATGTCAAAATCATTAGTACATCCAGAAAATTTTTGGCAATGATAAGCATTATATACTGCTTTAATAGTCTCTGGCAATTGTATCTACCCGAGACAAAGGCATAATAGTGCACTTCAAGTGTAATAAACGCAGTTAAATAAAATTGAAAATTTAACATGATAGGAGCAATTATTGTAAGAATATAATAAGCCGAGAGGGACCAGCTGGTACGTCGATAGAGGCCAGATTTTCGACGGGCTGACTGGGGTCTGGCTTTTTGTGCGGCGGCCGGACATCTTCTCTTGCTCCGTACCTTGCAATAAGAACATTCGTTAGCGCTATTTAATATTTAAGCATAACAAGTCAAGAGAGGATTAAAATGGATGCGGAAGAATATACATCCGGCGACGGGAAGAGGAAAAGACAAGAAACGACAGAAACGGCATTTAGGAAATCAAAAAAGTCATAAGATCGCCGGAGAAATTCGAGAAAAGTGGGAGACAGAATGAAAACAATTATGGAAATGATGCAGGATTTCGTTATGAGCGTAAAGTAGGTGAAAGATGAACAACAAAAACAGAATGATAATGCGAAACAACTAAAAAGTGTCATCGCAAATCTAACGGAGGAACAAAAGATATATAGAGAAGAAATCGGAAAGTTAGAAGAAACAAATAAAAAATGTGCGAGGTAAATAGAGGATTTAAAGAAAGAATGTGCAATGAATAATAACGTGAGAAAAGAATTAGACTACCTAAAGTGGAAAGCAGAAGGAGAAACTTAGTTGTAAAGGGTCTGAATATACGACTAGAACTTGGCAGGAAAATTTATAGAATAACAACTCCAAGTAGATGTGAAAGTAAAATCAACACGATAGTTGGGTGAAAAGGTTACACTGGTGGAACCGGATATAAATGGTGATAAAATCAAGGTAATGCCGAATAAGAATAAATTGAAACATCTTGAGGCAAACAAAATATACATTGACGATACGTTAACACAATGCAAAATCAGAAACAGAGCTAGGGAGGAACGTGGACAGGAAAAAAGAATAAAATAGGTTTCCAGAAGTTGATACTAGACGTGGTGATATGAAAATAACGTGTCACTAACTTACGTTTACTCCCCAACAGAAAAGAAGAAAAGAAGAAGAGAAGCAGGAATTTTATGAAAACTATACGAAATATGTGAGATAATACCAATGAAAGATCTGTTATTCATATCAGCAGACTTTAACGCCAAAATAGGCAAAAGGCTGCGGGCAAAATACAATTCACTAAGAAACGAATGATAACAACGGCTCTAGATTATGCAATGATGTTCCTGCATTAAATATGTTTATTGTAAGCACAAAATTCATAAGACTGACAATGAGCACAAAGTTATATGGCTAATTTCAGCAGGAACCAATGGAAATCAATTTGATCGCGTTCTGATTTCGAACGGCAGATGAAAAATATAAAGGCTGTTAGACATTATAGAGACCGACCACTGGTCATAACAAAGCTAAATTTTAGGATACGATATGGCTGAGCAAAGATCAATGTCAGAAGAAAATGGAACATAAAGATAGTCAACAAATAAAATGGGGGAAGAAAGATGAAGCAGAACTAAGTAAACAGAACGCACAATCACAAGGGAAAAAGATAGATGAAGAATGGAAGCCCGTTAAAAATAGTGTCATAAGCACGACGGAGATAGTAATAGGAATAAGAGGGCATGCGAGACAAAATAATTGGTTTGATGAGGAATGTGGGAACATGGAAATGAAAAAAGTGTGGTAAACATGGCTTACAACCAAAGAAAGGCATTACCAGCTCACTTACAGAGAAACGAAAAAGGCAAGTGTAAAATCATATAGCAGGAAAAGGAACCGGTATGTCAATGCAATGATGGTAGAGATAGAAAGTAATAAGTGAGACAATTCAAAACCCTTTGATAGCATAAAAAAAGGAAGAAATCAGTAACGGCAGAGATAGAAAAGAATAAATGGGAAAACACTCCAAGATTTTTTGTCAGCAAAATATCAACATTCATTTGAAGTAAATGATGTAGAAGGGGATGCTACCACACCTTCAGAGGAAGAAACGTCACGAGAGAGCCATTAATAATTTGAAGGACAATAAAGCCTCATGGTTAGACGGAATCAACAGTTAATTAATGAAAATGGGAGGAAACGATCTTAAGGAGAGACTGTACAAATTAGTCAAAAGAATATGGAAGAGGAAGATATGCCAGAAGAAAGGGTGACCCGAAGTGCCGCTCCAACTACAATGCAATTACGTTGCTAAACACGACATATAAAATGCTAAAATTCGCTATTAACAAATGTCTGCAAATGAAAGAGCGTGGTGGGAAGTTACAAGTTTGGCTTCATAAAAGGAAAGTCTACGATCGACTCTATCCATATTGTAACACAAATCATATAACGGTGTTATGATTATGATATCGACCTATGAATTCTGTTAATATAAATTAAACAGTCGTTCGACAGTGTTAACAGAATAGAACTCAGAGAAGATATAAGAAGTATGGGCATAACAGAAAAAATGATTAGACTGGCAAATATGACCATGAGACAATCGAAAGCAAGAGTTATGACAGATGTGAGAGAAACAGAGGACTTTTAATTCAATGAAGGTGTTAGACAGGGGGATACACTCTTCATAACCCTCTTCGACATAGTAATCGAAGGAATTATTAGAGCAGCGAACATCAAAGGAAACATAATAACGGGCTAAATACAGATATTAGCATATGCCGATGACATTCCAATAATAGCTCGGGGTAGAAAGGAAATAGACAGCACTTTTACTAGACTAGAGAAGGAGGCAAAAAAGAAAGGACTATACATCAATCAAGATAAAACAAAAATGTTAGTATGCTCCAGAAACAGATATCACTCAAATACTGTTAACATGGCAGATTATGAATTTGAAGTCACGAATAGTGTTAAATACTTCGGAATAATTATGAATGGCGACAATGACAGAACTATGGCATTAGCTCAGAGAATACAAGCAGGACAGCGAACCTACTACCGCTACAAGGTGTATACACACAATAAGAGTATACGCACAAACACGAATATTAAGATTATATATTCTACTGAAGCAATGTGTCTGAAAAATAAAGAGGAGGAGAGTGTAAGAGTTTCTGAAAGGAAAATCTATGGATGCATCAAAACACCAAATGGTAATATAAGAAGGGTAACTAATCAAGAAATAAAAGAAAAAATAAGAAACGAAAACATAGTTGAGGCAATCAAGGCTCAAAGAATAACGAAAAGCAATAGGGATACCCAAAGTAAGATGGCAAGACCAGGTTATTGGGGACCTGGAAAAGATGAAAGTTGCTGACTGGAGGGTGAAACTAATGGAAAGGAGAATATGACAAAAGATTGTGGAGGAGGCAAAAAGGCACAACAGCTTAGAGAGGAATAACACTCAAGGCATAATGGATTGATCCACCATGAGAAATGGATCTTTAAACAGGGAGGGATTTTTATTGTTTTAAAAATGTATAGTCATATATCTATAATGTCAACTTATGTAAATGGAAAGTGGTTGAGAGGGTTCACCAATAACAAGACAATAAGAAACTGTGTTTCGTCAATTACCATTAAAAAACTTTATACATGTACGGAAACAAAGCATTGGAGAAAATTTTCAAGAAGAAAAATTGCTATAGTTTCTTAAGAAACTCATTTTAACAGACGGTAATACAACTGTTGCATTCAATTAGCACACAACAGAATCTTGGTATATATTCCTTGTACGTCTGACCTGAATAATGTCAAAAATAAATTACTGCATCCAACAGGATCGTATTTATGACAAATTGCAGTGCTTAGTGTATCTAAGTACAGCTATTTATCATGTTACTCGCTCAAACTCTATCATCTGTGTAAATTAAAATAATGCCTCCACGTTGCTGTTATTATTAATCCAAGGATCTAACTTTTAATGACAGATTTAAGATAGAAAGGTTAATCAATAAAGCTTATATAAGACTATTACGCTGTTAAGGAAACTCTTTAAATATCTTGTAGATAGATATTTTTTTCACTTCCTACTGGATCCTTAATACTACAGATATTTTTAATTTTAGTAACAAATTATCATAAGAATTAATTAATGCGAGACATGCCTACAGTTCTGTTTATGTTACCATATTATTTTTATAATCTGCACTGTTTCTTTGTTTGATATTAAGTATATATTTTCCAATAAGAGTATTATCAAAAACAAAAATAAAATGAAAACATGCCTTAGCAATTAAATTAGAAGTAACTGCCAGTGGTGCACAGCATATGTGCAGATAATAAAACGATATATTGAACGAGAAAACTCTGCAATGCGGTGACACTAAAGGTTAGAGGTGTCCATTAAACTCTCTGCTCTTTGTTTTAATTAAAACTGCGATTATGTGAAAAGGTTTATTAACTGAGCAGGGCACTAAACTGCTATTATTTTGTGCATACGTAAATATACTAGTATGAAGAATATCTGATAATAATTCTACCGTTCATTTGCTGCAATAATACACAATACATCCCGTATATCAGCGGTTCTCAAACTGTAGTATTTCACACCTGCCCTTTTACCTTCAATAATTGTGCCCTCTACTGCAAAATTAAGATAGATGGAAATAACCTAATATGCAACCCTTTTTCAAAGAAAAAATACGTCTGGAATAACAAATTAAGGTGTTTCCCATGATGTGTGAATTTATTCAAAGTTGCGTTGTGTGATTGGAATTGAATAAGCCTTAGTTACAAATGCTTCATTTAATCATACAGAGTGCTTCAGGGTTATATTAAAAAATAAAAATTTGCGTTCAGGACACCAAAATAAGAGCAAACTTGCTATGAAGCTATCCACAAACGCTTCCTTAAATAGTTACAGTCCTTCAAAGCTTAAGATCTAAATCCAGTTTTTATATTTTTTCTCTAAGTTGGAAACAATTGTGACCTGCCAAGAAAATTACTTCTTATAAGTAATTGTTATTGTGAAACCAGCAAAAGTTAAAAATAGGATACATAATAAGAACACATGAGGTTATTAATGGGATAATGCTTCAAAGAATTTGTTCAAAAAATTTTTCTCTCACTCCGAAGGCAGGCGTTACATCTTGTAGTTACTGAACGAATTCTAATTTTTGCAATTCACTTCCACAAAGGTGTACTGATGAGCCATATA
Source organism: Osmoderma eremita (assembly GCA_031763485.1). Taxonomy (NCBI): domain Eukaryota; kingdom Metazoa; phylum Arthropoda; class Insecta; order Coleoptera; family Scarabaeidae; genus Osmoderma; species Osmoderma eremita. The sequence continues at coordinate 325,485 of JARFOC010000608.1, forward strand.
CGGAGAAACGCTGAAATTACCTCGTAAAATAGGCGGGATATTAGTTTTTATAACTTATACGGAACACTTTCATTGAGAGGTGGTCGTGCAGAATGCCGCGTGCGCTATTGCAGGATTTCTCCGAGAATATAAATACAAATGTAGAGAAGAAGGCACAGGAACTGAATTTTGGAATTTATGTGACATCTAGATAATGCAATTCTTACCATTTTGTTGGAAAATATGTATAAGGCCTTTCATTATTCCCCTTTCGCTATGTGTCACTGTACTAGACATTACGTAGTAAAGATGTTTATGTGAGGAGAATCGTGCTGAGATACGAGATTACTTAGGAATTCTGTTAAAATTCACTGGAACAGAATTAGTTAGAGTCAATCATACACAATTTTCAACAGGACCTTTCGTTTTTAAATGAATTTGAGGAAAATACGGAAGCAGTGATGAAGGTTCTTACAAGTAGTATCATAAGTACATACTTTTGAGTTATTGGATATAAAACAAGGGAAAAGTGGAAGTCTCACTCTACAATAGATTGATTAAGATACTAGGCATACTGCATTAATTCATAATATAAGAATTAAGAAAATTAAATAAATGCAACATTTATTTACAATTTCAACATTACGTCCATGATATACTTCAGCAATTCAAATTTACCGAAAATCAGTAACTAACAACCCTTTCCTTTCTGTTTCTCGATTATTCCGAAAAATAGTTCGTTTAGTTCCAGTTAAGTTCCATTTCGGCATTTGAAAATTATGTTTGTCCGGACAATCATAATGTAATAACCATTCAATCCTTATTTAAATTGTATTCTTTCTCTAATTTGAAACGTTTTATTTTGGTTTAATAAATACAATTTATTTTAATTTCTAACAGATACTTTACTTAATTTTATAGCACAATTTTATGAAATTATTTATACATTTAGATAACTATTACATCATATGCAGTGAAAAGTGTAAGTCTCGTTTTTATCTGCATTTGATACAAATTGGATATGAAAAGTAACAGTGAAAGTAAATAGAATTCCTACTTTGGATGACTGATTCATCCTGTACTGCCATAATCTTGATGGGTATTTTCACTATCTATCTTAATTTATACATATTCCATAACTATCAATCTAAGTATTAACTTCTATCTTTTCTATAATATAAGACATTCTTAGTCTAACTGGTGACAATCAGTGCGACTTCATATAGAATAACATAGCAATCAGAAAGCATATGTTCACCGTTCACTGTACAAAACAATTTATATTTACACTTTAGATTCAGAATTAATCATCTGTTCCATTCATCCAAAGCAGAAATCCATTCTACTTTATTCGCTATCTCTTTGGATGTTCAGTTTGGATGAAGGTATTGCACATCTAGAGTGAAAGGTGTATGTAAATCACGTGTAAATTGACCATAAATGTAAACATGCATAAGTGAAGATCGAAGTTGATTCTAATCTATTTTGAGGACTCTCTTTTCTCACTCATGTAAATTGTTTCCGATTCATTTTTCATTCTTATTTCTGACAAATCATTTTTAGTGTACATTCAGTATATTAAACATAAATCTGCCATTAGTGACATAGACAACGTGAACATCTTCTAACATTGACTGCCCATGATAGCAGTCATGCGGCAGCATCTCATTCGGTATATTGAAATACTGTATACACATAAACAAAGAAGAACAAATCAAGTGAGCAACATACAAATAACCGCTTAGATTGAAAGGCAAGAGGGACCGCAGATTTCAATATTTCTCTGGAATAAATAAATAAGAAGGGCAATAAAAGAACGTGCCACTTAAGTAACAGAGTTAATACACTAAAAGAATGAACCCTTCCTTAAAAAAGAAAATATTAAGGGCACCAAAATAACAACGCTGGCGAAAATTTAAATAAAGTTCAAAAGAATTTTAACTATTACAAAGAGATAATATGCAAACATACAACGGTATGCAAATTGGACTTAAATTCAGGTCAAAATTCCACACAAGTGTCAATTATGAGGTGCACAGAAGTATAAAGCAGTTCTGCAATGAGAAACGTCGAATGTGCCAAAATAATTAACCGATAAAATGCCATTATAGGCTCATGGTCTCCTGTTAGAAATATTCATAGTTCCTCTATGATTCTTTTGCGGTTAATGTTTTGGTACTTTCGATGTTTCTCATGTTACGTCACGGTTAAGCCGTTCTTAGAATAACTACGTACGTCGTCCGTCTAGTGAAAATAATAGACCGTAAGACAGTAAGCGGTCTGTCGGCTAAATCAGTGCACTGCATTACCGACCTCTATTAATGGTCGTCCGGTTGGTTGGAGTATTGACCTGTGCTCCCTAGATGGCTTATATCTTGACTCATAGCAACGATGAGGACTTTTTTCAATAGCGTCTGGCGGCGCATCAGCTATGAAAGTGGGTTTGGTATTCGATAGGATGCTGACAACGCCCTGCTAGGCAAAAACTGGAATTCGTCTTCTGCTTGCACTCCTTTCACTGAATTTGCTTCGTATGGTGCTGATTACCACAAAAGATCATGAGGCTATAATGGTTTTATCGATGGCTACTATAATGCGAAAATGACAACAATACGTTTCCAGTTTTCAGAACCCATTGGTTATCAGCAGTCGCTACCACTTTAATTTACTTCATATTTCACAAATTGTTTTAATTTTTTTAAATGTATGTATTTACATTATTGTATTTTTAAACGATTACAAGTAGCAAGTTTAAATGTAAATACATCGATTTAACGCAAGTGTTGCTATCAAAAATAAATAAAATACGGAGTAAAGTATTTTGCTAAATACACAATGGTTTTTGTAGAGTTTATGAACGTCAAGATTTGAAATTTTCGGAATCTCCTCTTCTCAATCTTCTAACTTACAGGCGAAACTCTGGCTACGTGAGGAGCCTTCTCCAAGGGTATATTTTCTTAGTTGAATTCAATAGGTCAGGGCGTCTATTGGGCACCGCACTTGGAGCCTCTCCGAGGCGGTTGATACACACACACCAAAAGTATCAAAACTATCTAATTTTGGGACTGAATAAATAGCTCCTTTCGGAGAATGAGCGTTGAATGTCATATCTATGACTCTTTAGGTTTAGGGCATATAAACGTGATACATATCAGTATATGCAACAGATATATCTCTATGTACCTGCCATGAAATTAGTTGCTGAAAGATCTCATGCATAATACAGAAATGCTATTTTCAAGAAGTCAAACTTGGAAGATAATCGTGCCAACGAATCAAATGAAAACAATATTGAAACTGTTTATGTGCAGCAGAGTAACTGCGTAGTCACCTAAAGCTTTACGTTATATGTACTTCTGACACGATAAATAAATATATATGCCACAGTTTATCAGCTGCTTTATATACGAGGTGGTACCCAAAAGTTCCCGAAATTTGAAACGCGCTCATGAATGGACGCAGTTACAGTCAAACGCTTTGGAGTTGTGTACACTCTTTGTGAATCAGCAAGGTCATTGTAATTACTTTATGGGGGCACGGTTTCTCATTGCTGTGTCTGCTTGTGTTTGCAATTTTGCCATGAACGATTTGAGGGAACAGCGTAACTTTGTTAAGTTCTGTTTTACACTCATTAAGGGTTAGTAAGCATTCGGAGACACAAATTTACGACTAGTTTAATTGTTTCAAAAATGGTAGAACATCAGTTGATGACGATGAGCATTCTGGACGACCATCAACCGACATTACACTAAACATGTGTTTGCTGATCAGAATGCAATTGTAAATGGTGGTGGGCAGATCATCCAAGATCGTCCAAGGTGTTCCTTTTTCCAAAGGTGAAAATCTGGCCGAAGGTGCGAAAATTGGGCACGATAGAGGAAGTTAAAGATGTATCGCAGGCCATGCTTGTTTGTTAACGTGTTCCAAGATTACCAGAATGCATTCCTTTCGTGGTAGAGGCTCTAGGATCAGTGTTTGAACTCGCAAGGGGGAGGGGCAGGAAGTGAATAATATTCTGGTATTCAGCAATTCTCTTATCGCTACATTTCGGATACTTTTAGATACCGCCTCGAATATGGAATTTCAGCAGAACTTTTGGCAATCATACAGCATTATAATAAAATTTGGGATTTCAATATAATTTCTTTTGCTGTTATTAAAAAAAAAATTAGTAATTCCTAATTTGTAAGTTGTTATATTGCATCTTATTTTAAGCAAATAATTAACGATTCTAGATAATTTTCAAAACTTGAAAAGTTTCGTTTGTATGCACATAATTGTATACAATTTCACTTCCAAGTAAACGTAGTTGTGCGTACAACATGGCTAGCAAATATGTGCGATCGCAGCTGATTGTGAGTTCCATAGTATATCGGGCTGATAATATATCATTCCGGAAGGTTTAGTAAATGACATTTAATTTACTGCTGGGGCATAATAACGTCAGCGCCACGTATACGCTCCATGTTATAACTAAGTCTTTCGCAGTGCGTGGATGTCGTTAGTTAGACGCAGATCGGAATAGCTTGTGCGTTGGGCTAATGGTACATTTATCTTGATATCATAAGATGCAGATGTGGGTGAGACAAACTCCAGCTAAAAATCCATACGAAGCAGTTGGCACATTATAAAATATTCTTATACCGATGGTTGTGCTTTGTAGGACGTTTCTAATAATAAAGTAAAAATAAAAAGCCTAAACTAACTAAATCGATGTTGGTGTTATGAATGGGATTTATTAATTTAGCAATTCATCATAACAGATACCGATATAGTAGCAAATAAGAAACAATTTTGGTAAAAAGCCAATCTCCATTCATCGAAATAAATTTGCAATTATCCTCAAAGATATTCAAAATATCAGTTACACCTGTGTCCTTTGTCCAATTATCGTATGTCTCGATGACTTCTTTTGTTGTCATCCACCCTTAAAGAATATTGAATTGATCAATGTTACGGTCAGATGGATTTAAGCGTAGGCCGAACATGTGTGTCAATAACGTAGTTTCAGAATATCGTTTCTAATTATTGGTAATATAAGTTACATACAAAAAGGGAATGGAAAATGAATAGATTGAATGAACTTTTCTAAGAAGAGATGTGACAAGCAATGCATTGCTTTGCTGTTACATACTTCTTATATTATATAGAGTGAAAATAAAACAACGTAGCATTATATCAAAAACACAGAATTATAATTCTATGAAATTTAATATGTAACTATGTAAGTCAATATGAAAATCCTGAATTTCTTAAAAATATATGGTTTTCAGGCGAAGTACATATTCATTTGTCGGGCCATGTGAATCGGCGTACAAATCGATTTATGGGATTTGCCAGATCCGATGAGAGTCCGGAAGCTCTTTACGTAGTGCAAAAGTGAGTGTCTGGTGTACAGTTTCGAGACACGGAATCATTGGTCCGTACTTTTTCGAACAGAATGGTAGACGAGTCATACTTAATCAACAGCGGTACATACAAATTTTAACATGCTTTATCCCTGATCGATTCTGTCGTACACGTAATTTGTCATTTCGAAACCAAGTATTTCAGCAGGACGGGTCAACTTGTCATACTGCTGCCGCAGTATTCAATTTCTTAAGTGGCATTTTCAAACCAAAGTCATTCCACACTTCACTGACTTCCCTTATCCTTCACATTCGCCAGACTTTACCTCTCCAGACGCATACATTTGGGGCATGACCAGAGATTGCGCCTTCAAAGGTCACCACAAACCATCGATGAATTAAAGGAGCCTTCTTCGATAACATGACGACCCACTTGAAACTTCGTTATGAAGTCTGTCATGAACGGTGCACATTTCTAACATGTAATAAAATCTAATTAATAGGTTTAAAAAAATAAACGAATTATAAGTTCAGTACTGTTTATTTCGCGCGATACTGTATTTTTGAATTACACTTGCGAAAAAGATAAGATGGATTGCTGTAAGGAAAGCTAAAAATCGCAAGTGCTAGGTACTTGATATCAAATCCTAAAAAGTATACACCTGTATTCCACTTCTGCCTGTGAACTATACATTCCTTCTTTGCATCATTATCTAATGTCGCTGTATGGATAAAACACCATTTTCATTAATACCATACACATGATGCTAGCATATAATTTAACTAATTTATGTTAAATATAACACATCGCCGAAACGAACAGTACACTCAAATTAATAAAGCTACCATCTGCTACGTTAGCGCTCTCCATCGGAATTTCAAATTTTTAATTAAGTGCTCAATTTATTCAGAGTCGCCCCGAATTTCTCTCCGTGTGTTTCTCTTTCTCTCTCTTCATATAAGTGCTTGCGGAATCAATTGGTTTCGCGATAATTGTTTATTCTTGTATGCAAATCGCTAGTGTTACGATTGCAATTTATATTTAGCCAAGCAATTACCGTCGTAAATATTCCATTGGGTTAGCACGTTAATTTAAATTTTCATAACGGTGCCGGTGATTTAATTAATCTAATGCGCTTAGGTCTCCGTGCAAGCAGCGTGGGTGCCGTTTGCTTAGTTGTATCTACTTCAAATTTACTAGGTCTGTAACCCTCCTACTTTAAGCAAGGCTGGAAACGTCATCTAATTTGCATTCACTTTGAGACATAAATACGAATTGGCAGACGTTATACTTGTCGCAAAAAAGAGGATAATATATTTCAAAATATATAGTATTGTGCAAAGCACCGCTTTCTATTTCGATTTTTGTTTTAAAAATCTGTAAATTATAGAAAATATTAAAATAATATAGGATTTTCTAGATTATTTTAGTGATGTTGCACTTATTCCTTAGAGACAACTGCCTCGAAACATTTAATAAAAAAAAGTTATACTTCCTATCAAATACTTATTCCATCAGCCCAAAAAGAATCAGGATATAACTAACTAAAAATTGGGAAGTGTTAAGGAAAATGTATCTGTTCTTAAAGCACGAAGTTGATCATTTGTATACCTTTAAAAGTCCCCTTTCGGAATTCCATTTAATTCCATTACCAATTTCGCTTACATATTCTTTGAACTTTTGAAGTGCGAGGAGAAAAAAGTCACCACTTTCAAGCAGGGTCCGAAGACGCATTTATCATACAAAAGGAGCAATTTCTTGGCAGCCCATATTTCTGATCGAACACATCTATTCGTTCAGAGACGATTCAGCACCTCCAGATAAAATGTCCAAGTCACGGTAGTGCGTCGAGGCACACATTCTTTCTGAACAATTTCATCTGCTTCGAAAAATGCCATGAGTATCGTCACATTTGCAAGCGAACTCTTTTCGTCTCAACTCTCCAGCGCTCAGCCAATCAGCACTTTATATTTTTGTGGCTCAATCAACCGAGAACGGAAGTGTCATAAAACTCGTGTCTCTGCTCTCCGTAACCGCAATAACAACGTCTGCATACGAAAATTCACAAAGTCGAAGAATTTCGACCACTATTTGTATGGTAATCCGTCCAGCAATTTCCAACAGCTTGTAATGGAATAGTACTATGTAGTGTCTTTAGTGCTGCAATACTCATGTCAATCTTTCATTTATTAGTCGCTACAATTTCAAGCCTGAGGTTCCTTTAATACGTAATAACGTATTAAAGGAACCTCAGGCTTAAAGATTCCGTATATACGAGGTGTGTAAATTAAGTAATGAGGCTGACAACATAGCGTTTGATATGGCAACACGGAAAACACGGGACATGGAGGGGCGAGAAGTAGATATTGTAATACGCGTTCAGTGCAGGTTTGAACTCAATCAAGTCATTTGGTTGTCAGTTGTCACGGAAAAAAAGCCGTGAACCCGGTTTTCGTAGTGCGTTCTACAAATGAAAGACGTTAATTTAGAGCAACGGTGTGCTGTCAGGTTTTGCTTCAGACTTGGGCAGAGTGCAACAGAAACTTTTGCAAAACTTCAGCAGGCCTACGGAGACAGTGTTTTGTCAAAAGCCCAGGTTTTTCGGTGGTTCAAGGCATTTTCAGAAGGAAGAGAGTCGATGGGAGATGAGCCACGCAGCGGAAGGCCTTCAACTGCAAGAACCGATGGCAATGTCGACAAAATCCGCGATTTTGTGCGTTCAAATCGTCGGTTGACCGTCAGAATAGTCATTTCAGTGCCACCCCCGGTTCTCGTTTTCCTTGTGGTCTTAAGTCTCATGTTGTTTTAATTAATATGTTGTTACTGGCTCTTCCAACATGGTCTTTCCATCCTTTCCTTTTTTTTTTCTAATCAATTTCATATTGTACGTATATTACTACGCATTCCTTTCTTATTACTTTATTTCTTGTTCTATATTGTACATTCTTGTTTGCTTTCATCTGCTCATGTTCATGTGTTTCTGTTTTGTGTAGTACATTTCTTTTTAGTTTCTCTAGTACCGCATGTTAATACATTCCGTTCGGGCCTCATTAAATATGTCTGTATAGGGAATTAACTTGTGATATAATTTGGTATTCGGTCTGTCAATCAACTCACTTGTTCATAAGAGCCTCAATATATCGTTATTTATAAGACCTGTAAAAATTCCAATTCGAGACCGAATAACAAGCCGGGTTTAGGGCAGGCAGATCGACGGTAGATCACCTCTACTGCATTACTCAGATCATTGACCGCCTTCAATCAAGAAGTGCACCTTATGTATGTTGATTTACAAAAAGCCTATGATAGTGTACTTCTAAACCTCCTTTGGGAATCTCTGGAAAAAACAAATATAAATAACGGCCTCATAAAAGCTGTACAGGAACTTTATATAGATGCTGTAGCAAAAGTTAAACAAAAAGGGAGGACGTCAAAGAGTATCAAGGTTACCAAGGGCCTGAAACAACGATGCTGTCTATCCCCTACCTTGTTTAAAATATATCTGGAACAGGCCCTCAAAACATGGAGAAGAAAATACTAAGGAATGGATATTTTTCTAAATGATAATACCGCACATTGTGTTTTGCTGACGATCAAATTTTCATAGCCCAAGACCACGTCGATTTGGAGTATATGGTTCGTAAATTAACAGAAGAATATAGGAAATGGGGCCTAGACGTGAACATAAAGAAAACGAAGACAATGTGTATTGGAGGTACTCCACAAGACATCGTTTTAGAAAACGGAGAACAAATAAAACACTGTGAAGAATACAAATACCTGGGACTACTTATAACGCAAAACGGGACATTAGATCGAGCAATAAAAGATAGAAATATGCAAGGCAGAGGAGCAATCTCTCTCTTGAATAGTATACTCTGGGATCAAGGAATTTCATTTGAAAATAAACAAAGAATTTATAACACAATTGTAAAGACGATCATTACCTACAGCAGCGAAATGTGGCAATTGAAAGAAAGCGCAGAACAATTAATGCACGCCACAGAAATGGATTTCTGGAGAAGGGCCGCGTGAAGATCAAGGAGACAAGGAGTAACAAATACAAAAATAACAGGTATAATGGGAGTTAAACACACGATGGTCGATGACATCATAACAAACCAATTATTATGGTACGGGCACGTCCAAAGAATGACACCTAAAAGGAAACAAATATTATCATGGATACCGCAAGGAAGAAGGAGAAGGGGTCGACCGAGAGAGAGCATAGAAAACGAAATTAGAGATCTATGGAGCGATAGAGAGCAGTGGCGGTTAGGAGTCGGAAGACTGCGTTTTAAAACCGAATATGTAATAATAAAAATTCCAACAAGTCAAATAGGAATGGCTATGACACTCCATGTGTAGTTGCGCCGCTGAGGTTAGAGCTTTCACGATTCATTTGTTGAGGTGAATGAGTCCCCATTCCTCCAATGGCAGTTAGAAGCATGAAGTTGTCTTAGGTTTCTGCACAATATTCCTTCGCTTTTCCCTCTAATATATTTCAGCCTTCAATTATGGCTCACCATTCAACCATCTGGTTTTCGGCCTTCCTCCTCTTCTTCGTCAAGCCTATCGCCACTCCAACATTGCTCTTGTGATTGCCGTTGGTCCTACTCTCCAAACATGTCACAGGCATTGGCTTTATTAGTCCAACATCTTCTCCGTTCACTTCTCGTAATATTTCTTTTCATCTTTGGCAAATGCTGCGAGCCTAGATCTTAAATCGCTGCACGGGAGCCGTCGTAATAATAATAATAACTCAGTACTGCATTTGAACCCGTCTAACTTGCTCACGCTGTTGTGGAGAGAAATGATTTATCATTATTCATAATATATCGTTCGATTTACATGAATAAATCCCTTATTTTCTGCTTATGTCTTTACTTGATCTCGCTTGTTTGTGATTGTAAGTTCCAAGTACTTTGTCCACCTCTTTCAATTCGTGTCTTCCTCATTTAATTAGTACACCTATTAACGACTTTCCTGTTCTAATTATTTTAGTTTTTTGTTCATTTATTTTCAGTCCTATCTTCCTTCCTCCAATTTCCATTTTATTTAACATTGCAGTAATGACTTGTCGATTTCCTTATCGCTACAGTTTGCGAGCCTCTCGGTCTTAGGATTCCTTTAACTTCCGTTTTTTCTTATGTTTGCTAATGCGAGAATGTTGCAGATGCACGACGTCAAATGCACGACGCACACCTTTATTTACTGCGAATACATGTGTGTCACCTTCCGGTATCTTTACAGTAATTAGTTTGCATTGTCATTAGGATTAATAATCATCGTGCTGCGGCTAAATTGAGAAACTGGGAAAAAGGAAAGTCCTTATTGTATCTTTAAAATATTATAAATAAATTAGCTATTACACTAACTTCTAGCTTCTGTCACTTGGTAACCGATGCTCTTATGTTCAGAAGGGACTTTCCTATATAGTTACATAAACATTTTCAAACATCCCATCTGTTCGATTCGCATGCATATGAAAAGAAATGGAAAATATAAATTGCAAATTCTTAGAAAAATATTTGGATATGTCTATAAAAGTATGTATCACCGAAAAGAAGAAAAAACGTTCCATATACCGAAAAAATTTACATCTCTTAATTTCCGGTCGGAAATACTGTCAGTCAAGAAAGAGGAAAAAGGTATAGAAAAAAAAGAACGCTCGAGATACTGCCAAATGAAGTGAACGCTTTATTTAGGAAGACACAGCGTGGTCGATTACTGTATTTAATGGCATTCGACCGTGCAAAGTATACACACAAATACGCACAGCGTTCTACGATCGAAACACTTCTAGCTCGAACAAACAAAAAAGAAAACGAACCTTGTCGAGTGGTGTTGGACAGTGAAAATAATAAATCAAAAGCACGTGAATACTTGATGAATTGCTCTCCTGTTTTGTCCCAGTTTTTTTTCCGTTTTCTGTCATAAAAATTTACAGTGGTACCTGCAATATTTAAATTTGTATGTTGGGCCTTCGCACCTTGGTAAATACATATCCCGGACAATAATAAAATATTTTACATTGTCTTTAAGAAAACTGGCCTTAGTAAATGATATTCTTGAATAAACACATTATCTCTGATCACTTCTACCGCGCGGTTACGAAATGTGTTCGACGATTTATAAATTTTCATATTTTCTATCCTTACGACTCGGCTAATTTCGCTATCCTATAAAAACGAAATAACCTTTTAGGAAACCCAGAAACAAACCGGCAATGAAACAAAAGTCTGGAATTTACAAAATTACGTGTGGAGATTGTAAAAGGGTGTACATTGGTCAATCAAAGAGGGCTATTCAAACGACGTATAAAGACATGGTAAAGCAGATATGTTCCTGAACATATCCAGCAAACCGTATATAATGTAAATATAGATAATTTAAAAGTGCAAGTTTTGACAAATTATTATTGGTTTTATAAGGAACATTAATGATTCGTTTTCTTAAAAAAATAGCTTTATCGTCTGATAGTTTACCTATGTAAGTAGGAATTCTAAAAGGTGAGGATCTAATGTAACTAATAAAAGGATAAACTGCCGATATGGCCGATAGGTTTTAGAGAAACTTCTCTGTCACTATAAATAACAAACTAAGTCCAATCTTAGTCAATCCAGGGATAAAATTCAGAAATCACCATTGCCTGATGGGTAGAAAATCGCAGTTCTCCATAAGAAATAAACTATAATACTATTATTCGTCCAATTTGAACTTACGGAATACTACTATGGGGTACTGTGTCAAACAGTAATTGTAGATTTTATTACAAAGTAGTAGGAGAAAACACAATCTCAATAGCTCGTTGCTAATAAAGGCATTTCCAAAAATAAAGCCAAACAATAGAACAGTGCAGTCAAAACCATTTGAGACTTCTTGCAGATCACCCCAATCACCAGGTTATTAATTTATTTGGTAACAGCACAATAGCAACAAGATTAGAATTTAGGAAGTCTTTTGAACTGCCTTATCGACAATTTCGGAAACCATGATCCCCTACTGCGATAGTTTGAGTTCTAAGTCGTAGCTTCAGTCTTAGTATTACTCTCGTTTTTAAGTCAATCACCTCTAAACGAAGTCGAGCTTTTCTGAATAATGACCACGGAGAATTTACACAAGCCATCACATAAGCACTTAGTGTATGAAAAACATATAGGTAAACAGATCACACTTTCAACTTACAAAAAAAGTATAGTAGTTGCTTAAAGTAGATACTGTAGGTAACATCTAATAAAACATACAAAATACTACTGCAACCGCATAATGGTTCCATTTTTTTAACTTGATTGATGTATACACCATAGAAAATGTGTTACCTAAATATTTATTATAGGACAGGCAGGACACAGATCGATGCACGTCATTGATTGTGAATAACGTGGTCGCCAAAACACATTTCGAATGACTTTCATTGAATAATAAATATTAGGTTATTCACTGCTTGTGATGCCACTAATAGACGATAAGCTAATATTCAATGCTGTGGCAAGACGCTAAAATTACATAGTTCTTTGAATACTATATTTGTGCAAATACACTACTTACCCTTCACTGCCGTAAAAGGTGTCAAAGTTTGCCCAAGAATGCGAATAGTACCACGTTCTTGTTCGAAGAACGTTAATAACGCTGCTATCATTTCTATTGATTGTTTACGTAAATATTTCGACATTTTAGCGTAACACCTTTGTAATACAGTAGCCAAGAAACGTGATTACCTGAGATAAAAACTAATTTTCAAAAAATAAGTAATATAGCAAAGAAAAAAGCCGTTAAATATGCAATAACCTAAACGAACGGTATAAATGTCAGACAATATTTCATGACAGAAACAACTATCGACAACGGTGTATACGAATACCAATAGTTGAGAAGAAAGTCGAATTGCGTTAGTTCATAATAGGCGCTTAAAATAATTATTTAATTAGTGCAACTGTGCTAAAGTGGAATAATCTCTAACTATTTATATGTTAAACTATTGATTATAACTCCATTGGCATGTATTTTCAAAACTGACAAATTCATATTGTGCAGTTGGTAATATGACGTCATAAATCACGTGCATCCATGTTATATATGTACTTGAAAAATTACCATAAAGGGGAACGCTTTTGAGCAAAATAAATAGCTGTGTTTAATTGGTGATGCTCAAATACAAAAACTTGACTACTACCAACGGTTGGTGCTTTTTGTTATCTGCGTTGTGGAATATCGCAGAATTTGCATGTTCTTATTCAATGTTTTTGTTATGAGGCTAAATACGAATTTGAGTGGTGAAACAGCTTGTAATACCGCTGTTACGCATGTTATCAATCTGAGCTGTGCGTTGAAATTTCCCGTTTTTTTCGTTTACGTTTAAGTTCAGCTAGTCCGTACGTATTTTTAAAAAGTGTTATGTTCGCTTTTTTGAAATAATTTCATTGGCGATAACATAAAACGCTTCGGGAAAGTAAGCGGATCATTAAAATTATTGCTATAATTTCTTTATCAATTATTATGATCAAAAGGCAATATTTAAACAAACGGATGATAAACGTTAGTTAAGACGTTCAGTAGAGTATAATAAATTTGAAGAAAAAAAAACGAGTTTCTTATAAAATAAGTACATACATTTATGTACCTTCTAAAAGGAATGAGAAACCACAATAATAATGATTAAATGCAAGAAATTATATTTTTCAACTACTTACAAATTCTACATCAGTGATTATATCCTCAAAAATTGCAAGGACTGACGTAATATAATACACCATTTTATTTGTGCTAGATAAAAACCCGCGTAACTGCAGCACGTTATTATTTGTACCTTGAATGTCAACCACGTGCATCTATGTGAGTTGAACCTTAAACACATCGATTTGGGTAATATCGACTGAGCTGAGAATGACGATATACCGCTAACAGAAATTAACTGGAACGATAACAAATAGGCTGCGTCAAACGCGAACGACCCCGGAATTGGTTTTGGGAATTTGTATTCATCAGGAGGAAGTTCCACCGATAGTTCAGCAAGTTAGCACGAATTGTTTGTATTTAGTTCACTGGATTGCTTTAATGCGACATTTATTGTACACCGAAATTATTTCAATTCTATTAATATTCTATAAATATTGATGCCAAGATTTTAGCCACGGATTTGCAGGATACTACACGCAAATACTTTTTGCAACAATTGCTCGTTACGTCAATAATCTGATTAATTGTTCTTTCGCATTACATAATATTCACACATATTTTCATACTTTGCCTTGATGTTACAATACTGGAAAGAAATGTTTACTATGACCCATCTCTTTTAGACTATGAGAGTCATGTGAAAAGTTGAATTGTCATTTTTAGAACTTGAAATAACAATGCTGTAAAATACTTGGAAACTGCATTGTGTAATGCTAATGGTATTATTTAAACCATAGAGACTTTAATCATCTGTTCGCATCTTTTCAGGGATTATAACATCTGGAGGTCGTATGATCGGTGAGCGTCTAAGTGGCAGTGGAACTAGAATCGACGTCTCTTCCCCAGTTCAATCAGCTGCTCCAATAATCGGCGGAGCTAAATCCAGCACTGAAAGTGTTCATAGGGCTCTTAAGTCTGTATCGAGACAGAGCCTTTTAGGTAAGAGAAGATTGGTAATTCTTTTTATTTATTAAACTAATAGAGCAGGCGTACCAAAATTAAAGATATTAGTAGGTTTGTACTTTTAATCACTATATTTATAGAGGTATCAATACATAATTCTTAAAATAATCTTGCAATACTTACTTTATTGTTCATTCCTTATATCTACCTTTTTAACTTTTTTATTTACTTGACAAAACACAAGGAAGACTATGAAGGTTTTACAGTGTAGCAGCTAAAAGGCAATTTGCTTTATGTTTGCGGTAGCATCACAGAAAATTCAATGACTGCTGTGTAAAAGGCGCTTATCACACAAGTATTGTGCTGTGAATTTATTTCCTGGTTTCTCTATGATGGTTTCTGAATATATAGTTGTTCTATGTTCCTTAATTCCGCAGTATACAATAGATCAATCATTCTAGCTGAACTCCTAACCGCTTGTGATATGATGCAATGTCCAATGCAAAAAATTCTATCGTACAAAGATCATGATCCTTCCGAAATGCAATTTTGCTGTTGGAAGTTAGTGGAGCGTGGTTGCTGATCTGATTTTATATTATTTTGCATACCACAGTATTGTAATAATTCAATTGATTGTCCATCCTCACTTGCTCCAAAAATGAATTGTTGTGCTAGTATTTCTGTAGCGAGTTACAGACGTTGGGTTCGGTTAATTGGTGGAACATCCAACGTTCAGCTGAGAAAAGTATAGAATTCAGTACCTTGTCAATCCTCTTCACTCAATTTCACGTCTTCTTGCTTTCTTTAAACGATTTAGTGAAATATGATATTTATTCCCTCCAAAATATGTACCTTCAAAACATATATGCATAATTTTAATGTAAATTATTTAAAGCACAACGTGTAAGAAGAAACAACAAAAGTAACTTATTTTCAAATTGAAATTGAGTCAAATTGAATTTCATGAAAGAGTAAATACCAAATTAGATCCAGGTGTGTTCATCATTTATAAAAATAATATGTTATAATCACTGCATACGTTATGGAAAAGGATAAAGGGATAACTGGAAGCTCTAAGTTTGAATATACCTTTCTTCTTCTTTCTGCTATTGATTAGGGAATTGTTTGCGTTCTATTCGTCACCCTGCCTATTGCGTACGTTGAAGCTGTTCCTACAACGTATGCGAAGACGACCTTGACTCGCGGCCTGGTGGATTTTTGTTGTGTGCTACTTTTACTACTATATGTGCTCAATTCATTCCTATTTTCTTTTCAATTCCTGTTTGACAAATTCCTCTCATAATTCCACTTCGTCCTCTTCCCAGCAGTATTTTTCCCGGCGATCCTCTGAAGTACGTTCACTTCCATTGTCTTTGGCAGTTTGCAACACGTAAAATTTTACACAATTGTTTTCCATTGAAGTGATTAACTAGTGATGTCGAAACTTTCTCCTGACCAAAAGTTATGTCGTATAGTCATAGGATAGGTATTATAAAACTAAAAATGGAATTTCTTATACCATTGACAATATTATACGCGGGGTTAATAGGTAAGATTAAGTTTTGGTTGCTTAAAACTAAAATAACTCTGGGAAAATTACGAGAATTTAATTTATCTGTTTTCTATCAGAAGTACTTGAACTTCATTCCTCTTAGTTTTCTTTGTTCCGATTTACCGTGAAAGATTGTCTTCTAATGTATAATTACTGCATATCGGAATCTGTCAAAAGAAAGATTGTTACAAAATTCTACAGTATCACTATTCATGAAACTTTTATAGTGCGTATTGTAATCTAATAGGTATTAGTCTTCGTGTTAAACATGATATTGTCCCATATTTAATAGAATCAGAATTGTTGAAACTCAATCATAATGAAAATTTAAAACAATCCAATTTCAGTTTTAAAGACAATTTATTGTACCACTAGAATATTGTTTCGCCACACTGTGGCTTCATCAGGTGGATGAATAATAAGATTAACTAGACAGACGTACTAATGATAAAGCCTGTGATATCTGTTTTTTCTTAAATAAATTGTTGATGGTATCTTCTGTATCCATTATTTTTATATTCTACACTACAGACATTAGTACATTAATAATAGGAAAGTTAGCAATAGTGCCCCTAAATTTTTGAACACCCTGTATACATCCTAAAATTGTAATGTACCAAACCGAAAACTATACAAATCATGAAAAAAATGCAAGTATGAATACTTTAAGAGGGATCCTAGTGCAATTTTGAAACTACAGTTGTAATTCTGTAAACAGATAAATTACATATTAGGCGTATTACGATTAAATTCTATTAATCTGCTGAATATTCAAATGTTTGCTCAAAATGTGCATATTTGTATCTGATATTCAAATAATGTAGGTGTGTCATGAATATTATTTAAAATCTAATCCTATTAATTATCTATTAATTACACATGTCGATATGTAAATGGGTAAATTGGAGACTTTGCAATGTTGAAATCCTCTTTTTCAGATTTAGTGACCTGTAAACTAGGAATGTCAAAAACTCACCACCAGCACTATTTTAATACATCACATGAAAGCTTTACGACAGCGTACGGCGCGAATCGTCCCGCGAACGTCAGCTCGGCGGCCAGCGAATTAGATCTATCGAGGAAAGCCCGACGGAAAGACATCCGTGGTCGCCTGAAATTGCCGGCCAGCGTAACGCTCGCCAGTTCCGGAGAAGCTCCCCTGCTCGGCGGTTGGAGGACCACTCCGGGATCGACAGCCGGAACCAATCCGCCTTCCTCCAATCATCTTAACTCGACCAGTAGCTGTAACGGAACGGAGAGGTAACGTGCTATACTAGCAGGATAAAAAAGGAATGAGTGTACAGCTTTGGCTTTTTATTACGTGCCGACGTATAAGATTTTGCCCTTACCAGTATTTTAGGTTTCTTGCGAACAATATCTGCCATCGTAAACCTAGTTACTCGATATAAGGGCGGTAAAACTTGTTGTAATAATAAAACGTATTTGCTCTAAACAGCATTTTAATATAATACATAACGTATATGTTGCCTCCGTATCTAATCTGGAATCATATTTCCCATTGAATAGTATGTAATATGCATTATATTACATTACATGCATATTACTATTCATATGGATACACGTAACTTTTTTTATCCACTATTAAACTTGTTTTTAGCACATAATTATATTTTTATAATAACAAATGTATGTTTATGAATTCACAATTTACAACAGAAAAAAAATATGAATATGTTTTGTTTGACAAAACCTGAAGCTGGGTTTGGTTAAAATCTAGCACAACATCACAAAGTACCCTTCGACGTCTTTCTTTTTGTAGGCATTATTGACACAATGATTAGAAACCAAGGACAAGAAATGTCTCTAGAAACAAGGAGTAAAATTATTAGCCTTGTGGAGTAAATATGTCTAGGTATATGTTAGGTATGTAATATTTATTTAAAAATTCAAACTTTCGAATTTCAGGCAACAATTTTACATTTACAGAACATAAAGTGATAAAAATTCAATTTCTTATTCTTGTTAACCACTCATTTCTTTGATTTAGTAGTATGAATTCTAAAAACTAAAAATATTTGGAAAAGTTAGTAAGTAAGTAACGTTTATTGATTCAAAGGTGCCAAACACAACAGAATCAGTCAAGACAGTGAAAAAGACAAAAATAAACTAAGGCGCCTGTGCGGAAGCAAATATAAACCTAAAACCAAGGAAAACCTAAATAAACTTAGACTTAAACATAAACTTAAATAAGTAAAATAATAATACACAAATGCAGAAACGAGCAGTTAGACCGGCAAATATATTAATCCGGATCAAAGAAAAAATTCGTCAATGGAATAATAACAGTTACTAATCAAAAATTTCTTGACTGTTTGTTCAAAATTAATGCATTCCTTAAAATGAGATGGCAATTTGTTGTAAAGTTTTCTGCCTAAATATTGGAGACCCCTAGCATAAACGTCTAAATGATACAGATACAGATTGTTACAGTGACGAGTCTCGTATGCATGAACATTACTGTATTTCAAGTGCTGATCTTTATTTTTATGTACATGGCAGAGAGCTTCCAAAATGTAGAGAGAAGGTAGAGTTGAGAACTCATATGCGATAAAAATAGCCTTGCATCAATCTCTAAGCTTTATGCCACTGACGGCTCTGATAACTTGCTTTGGAGCTAACATTTTTTGCTGCAGAAGGAGTTCCCCAAAGAAGAACTCCGTAATTAAGCCGAGTCTGAATTTCGGAATAATAAACGGATACAAGGGTTTCCAAAGACAAACTAGATTTTAAGGTACGGAATATGTAAGCTTTCTGATGCAAGAGATTCGTAGTGACAGTGTTCATTCCACAACAGATTTTTCTGCACTATGACCTCTGACAACCTAGCAGAGTGCAGTTTCTGCAAAGGTTTAGTACCAACATTAAGGTTACAGTAGGTTAGGTATAGGATACGGTGGCTTAAAATAAATTTAAGTTAAAAAATACCCCTTACCACCTTGTTGAGTAAA
>JARFOC010000608.1:348608-366874 GCA_031763485.1 Osmoderma eremita
AACTTAGTTGCCGAAATGCGTATTCAGAGTTCTTTACTCAACAAGGTGGTAAGGGGTATTTTTTAACTTAAAATTAAGGTTACAAGTAATATTTTCGATACGCTGAACAGTGTGAAATAATAGAGAAATCGTTTTTTTGTCGTTCAAGCACAATTTATTTGAACAAAACCACTGCTGGACACGAAACAAGTATAGTGGCATCATCTGCGTATATATAAAGTTATATAAATATCTATCTATTATTTATCAATATTTATTATTCTATATTATATATTAATAAAAATATTAATACTATCAATTTTGAGTTTATCTCGCTGTGGAGAGCTATTAATTAAAAATATTTGATCCTTAATAACAATAAAACAAATGGAGGTGCCACAAGTATTACATATTTATAGTGTTACAAACAATTTCATTATTGGTGTAATTTCTTTAGTGAACGTTTTTTTCTCTTACTTATAGTATAATCCTAACCAAATTTTTAGTTTATGGTCTCGAGAAGATCAAGAATGCGGAAACTCAATACTTATATATTTTTTACTATGGAAAAACGAAATAACAATTGGAGAAAAAATTTTATTTGCATATTTTGTTTTGAGTTTTTATTAAGGCATTGAAAAGAAATCAGGACCGGTTCACTTTCATTTAAAACATACTAAAATTAGTAAAAAATGCATGGAACCATCTTGTTACTCTTATTAGAAGCATGATGGAAAATGTGTCAAAAGGAAAGGCCAAAGCAATTTGTAAACTTATCCATTTCTACCCCTAAATATTTTCTGGACATTGCCGTTAATCACATCAGAAATTTAAACATACGGGAACCACTCTCTTCCATTCATGAATAGCGGTAAACTATATGTGGAACTAATTCATATTTCAACATTTGTGTATATTAGCGTTTGACATCTTCTATACGTGGAGCGATTTCAGAACTATTGTTAAAGTTTTTTGTTACATGTTTTTACCCGACGTATGCGACAAGAACGCACAAGTTGCTTTTGGTGTTTTAAAGAAGACATACCATTGACTCATTTCGATCTTTTGGGGAGACATGAGTTCTGTATTTGAGTGTACATAATTACATGTGTTGGTACTATCTACCTAATATCGTAGTAAATGACCATGACAAATTGCTTATTAAGAAAGAAGTGCAATCAGAAAATAAAACCATACGAAAAGGATCTTAGGAGCAAGTGTTGGAAGAGTATTGCATTTCATAAAACTTTCCTCCGTCTTCTCTTCTATTGGGTGAATTTATAGAAAACCTTACTTCCTCGTGAGTAATTGATTTGCGTTCCAAATATAATCATTTTCATCAAAATAATAGTCAGTTTTTACCATTCCAATTTTGTATACGTTTAAAGTTCCTATTACTAATTCTGCTCACTAACCACTCTACCAGTAGCATTTAGGTTTTTTTTATTGTTAGGAGCACGTGCTACTATGGCTTAGATACCTGCCTAAGATCCGGTTCTCGATGGGGAGTGTATGTAACTATTGTAATGATGGTTTCCTTATGCGCAAAACAAGCTAAGCTAACTAGCCGTGAATATGAAAAATGATCGTATTCATAGATTCCTAGAATAATATCTACATTAAGTTTTACTTTATTGAAGTTGTAACCCTATTAAAATCAAACGTATCCAAAGTTTAACTAAAGAGGTACGTTAAATATACGCTTACGGTGTGAAATGGTTTACGTATGAGAAAAAGTAATTATAGATGATTAATAATAACTGTAGCATAAACGGCCCATACTGTTATTTCAATTATACACACCATTAGTTAAAATAATAGTCCTTTGCTTTTACAGCCGTTACGGTTATCGAAGAGGAGATTCGTACAGTTCAAGACTGAGGACGGGTGCGGCAAATTGGTCCTTTGTATTCGACCCTGCAGGACGACTGTGCTATTACTGGTCAATGGTAGTGTCCTTAGCGTTTCTTTACAACTTCTGGGTCATAATATACCGCTTCGCCTTTCAAGAAATAAACAGTAAGTATAATGTGATTTCTTCTCGTTCTACCAACTTTCTTAAACTAGATGTGAGCAATTGTGGTACTTTATTAAATGTTAATAAACGTTAAGGTAGTGGCACATGTAGCGAACGAAATTGCTCCACAATTTACAATCAAACGTCTCTTATATAATACATACATATATACAATCTTATATAATATATAGTATATTATATAATATCACAATTTTATTTGGTTGACTCGATATCGTAACTGGTATTACTTTCATATGTATTTAGTACACATAATTTCCACTTCTATTATGTGTGTAGTGATATATCCGATAGGGTACGATTATTAATTACTTCGAAGTAGTTAGAAAGCTACACACGTTTACGATCTTAAACGCCGTGTGCTGTAAATGCGGGGGTTCAAATTAGAATGAGGAATGTTCGGAAAATTTACGTAACGTCTCTAATTTATATCTGTAAAGCATCTACGCACGTTTGTCTACGTGCCAGTCTTTAGGCTAAACATAACTTACGTTTCAATGAATGATATTTACTAACGATTTCATTCCTTAATAAATAGAAACATAAAAAGATCAGTTGTCCCTTTTGTTTGCAAATAGATTTCTTCCGAAGTTGGTATGAATGTAAGGGACAATACAAACATGAGCGAAAAGTAAAGGATTTACTGATATTTTATATCCGTTGATTTATACGAGAATGGTATAATAAAACAGCCTGTGTGATTTTACGTGCGCAATTGTAAACTAAAAAGCTCCATTCGGGTGATTGAGGGATGTCAATTAGATGTCAGTTTTTTTAAAGAGAATATTAACAATCACTACATCTGTGATGTTAAAATGGTAATTCGGTTTCTACAACTTATAGATATTCTCAAATACTTTGTTAGATGATAAATTTTAAAAAACGGATATTATCAGATATAAGCAAAGCATCTGATAGTGTCAACACAGAGCTGCTGCTCCATAAATTACACGAATGTAGTGATGTGAAATTAATATCCTTTACGCTAAGAGGACGTGCTCTGAAGCTAGTCTAGGGTTGATATGTCGATAAACGACATTACCTACACATCTGAGGTTCTAACAAAGACCATTGGTATAATCCAAGGAAATATGTTAGGCCCACTCCTTTTTATAATATTTGTCAATGACATCGTGGTCGAAAGTGCTAATGGTCAATTAAACATTTGCTGTTATACTGATAACACGAATTTGGGGCAATAGGCAAAACTACTCCAAGAACCGCAGAATCAAAGTCGTGATCTGTTTTCAGCAACTCAAGACTGGTTTTACAAAATACACGGAAATTGATAGAAGAAAAAAAAAACTGTTTATTATTTAGCACAAAACAACGCAAGGTACAGAAACCGGGCACCATCACACTTGGTAATCAAGAAGTTAGGTTAGGTAAACATAAAATAAATAAATGATTTAAACCCCAGTGTTATATTTTGTTGAGATTGTGTTATCGAAGGCAATCCCAAATATAAATATGTTTAAAAATATAACCTTAGTGCTCCACAACACCCGGTATATTTGAAGTTGACTTCCAATGATAACCGCTTGTCGGTAATTTTCACATGTAGAACTTTGTTTTAATATCTTTACCAAATTCACAGATATTTACTTGGTTCGCGGACACTTACCCACCCCACTGGATGCAGTATGTTTCGAAAGTAAGAAGAAATATTGTTTCCTTAATACCAAATAATTTTTAAATGTTATTACTTTTAAGAAAATAATTTAAAACAAATCAAGATCCTGCATTTGAAAAACGAGAGAACTTATCACACATCTTTATAAGAAAATTGAATGAAGAATCACCCACAACAATATTCCGGATTACTTTGGAAATGTCCTGTGTATTACAGTAGCATTATTATTTATGTTGATATTATGGGCTGGTCATTACAGGAATTAGGGTAGATATCAATAACGAGCGACCAAGCCTGAGTATCATTACATTAGGCGACCTAATGCCTACCTTGAGATTAAACTACTGGTGCGATGAGCTATTTTGGCCCTTATCCAGTGTATGGTAAATGTACAGGTTGTTAATTTTCAAGTGTATTTCAATGATTCTTCTGGATTTAAAATTGTAGTCTTGGTATCAGCCAAAATATTATCATTTTAGTTCAATATTTTATTTATTCTTCCTCAAAAGTTCCCTAAAAGACTATAAATATTTTTCAACATGAAATATAAAAACTATACATATAGTGGTAGTGGATTAGTTTTGATTTGTTACTATTATTATTACTGCAAAGCTTTAAAAAAAACACTATCTTTTGTGTCACATCAAGTGTTGTACTTTACTTACGGGAAAAAGAAACTTTCAAAAAGGATATTGTCGCCTTATTTTTGTAGAAAGCATTGGAAGTGTCAAAACAATTAACCGATATCTCACTACCTCAGGGCACTGCATTACCAACCCTATTGCAATCGTCTCGCTGGTTTGAGTCTTGATCGGTGTCCCCTAGATGGAGCATGTCTTGACGCATAGCAGCGATTGGAACGATTCGCAATAAGACGACGCCTGGTAGAAACAAACTCGAGTGCGTCTTAAATGTTGGTACCTTGCGTATGCCTGCTGTAGTGATTTCAACAATAAACCTTGGGCCTATAATGGCATTTTATCGATTTAAAGAATATAAAAAAAAAACTATAGCTTGGTGTTTGTACTGTACTGTGTTAGTAATCTAACCAATATCGTGTTTCAATATCTTGTACGTAGCTTTCAATTTTCAGGGGAAACTATATTAGTGTGGTTCTGTTTGGACTATATCTCGGACTTTCTGTACTTGGTGGACATCATGTTTCACTTTAGGACCGGCTACCTCGAAGACGGTGTCCTCCAGACGGATTCAACGAAACTCCGCCACCACTACATGAACTCAACGACCTTCTACATAGACTGTTTGTGCCTATTACCATTGGACTTCCTCTACTTATCCATAGGTTTCAATTCGATCCTCCGATCGTTCCGCTTAGTTAAAATCTATCGTTTCTGGGCGTTCATGGATCGAACCGAAAGACACACGAACTATCCGAACATGTTTCGGTCGACCAGTCTGATCCACTACCTCCTAGTGATATTCCATTGGAACGGCTGTCTTTTTCACATAATTCATAAAAACAACGGGTTCGGTTCTAAAAATTGGGTGTACAGTGACTCGGAAAGTGCGGACGTGGTTAAACAATATTTACAGAGTTACTATTGGTGTACTTTAGCTTTGACTACAATCGGTGATCTGCCCAGGCCTAGGAATAAGGGAGAGTATCTCTTCGTAATACTGCAACTCCTCTTCGGACTGATGCTTTTCGCGACTGTGCTGGGACACGTAGCCAATATAGTTACATCAGTCTCGGCCGCTAGGAAAGAGTTCCAAGGTAAGTTAATTTTTCGTATTTACGTACTTATGACCGTCTAGTTTTTGTCGATTTGATGTTTGTGTACCCCCCGTTATGTCTATTTATTTCCACAAGGACACGCTATTTTGTTATAACTGCACCAGGTGAAATTTAATGTTCTCAATTAGCAAAAAAATTAATTTAATCCTAAATGGATTTGCTCAATTTTTAACCTAATTCAATTATATAAACGCGTAAAACAACGACTACAAAACTTTCAATATATTATCATCTATTTACGCTTATATGAGTCGGGAAAGAGACAACACAACTACAGTGACAGGAACGATTCAACTTCAGTACAAAAAAAAAACGTTTGAACTCGTCGGTTCACATTTTTAAATTGACATTTACCGCACCCACGTCAATTCAATTCTCGTCTGTTTTTTTTTTTTTTGGTAACATCGGCTTTTTCATTCGACAAGTGTCAGCAAACATGAAAAGAGTGTTTCTGGTAAACGTCTCTAGCAAATATTTGGATTGGTTTTGCATAAATTAGTTAATATACTCTAATAACCTTTTTTAAAACCAAAGTAAATATAATATCGCTCACTAAAATATTAAGAAAGTTGATTCCTAAATGTTCAAAAAGTTATGAGCAATTCAATATTTTTGCTCGGGTGTTTTTTAGGAATAATAAAAAGGAAACAAAAGAAAATAGATTACTGTCAGTAATTTTCTATGGAAGTAAACCTACATATTGCATTTAGAATAAGAAAATATGTTATATTCATAAAGTAAAAAAGATGAAATTTTGAAAATGTAAACCCACCAGTTTCCTGTAATAGTGGCTGAGATATTTCAGATATTTACTTTTTTACTATAAACTCCCTGTATTTTCCTTGTTTTCTCACAAGACTGTCATTGAATCTCACCTGGCTGTAGATAACATTCTGAAATAAACTTTTTGCCCTCTCTAAAATAAAACGAAACCGTACCCCAACATGCCACGTATTTATCGCAGTACAAAACAAATACGCCGAAGGCTATCTTCGACAAGAACGAAAATCCTGATTTACAGCAAAGAGAAACCAGTGGCGGTGTAATATAGGGGAATAAGATATGCGCGTTCCCATACTTATCGCGCGCACAAAAGTCCAATTTGAATATGAAATACGCCAAATTATTAGGGAGAAGATCCTTGTGGAATCCATACAATTTGCTTGCTCCCCAACGCACTGGCTGGTATTTCACAGAAATAACAAACATAGAGATAGCGCTTTACCATGTCCAACCTGGAGGCATGACAGCTAAATATTTTATGTTTCATATTGCGGACACCTACAAGTACTACGTGTTGGTACGCGTATGGTACGACAATGCGACGTAACATTGGAATAATTTCAAGATATTGAGAATGTTGGCATCCGTGATTTGCATCCATACGTACAAATGTTTGAAAATGTTCGCGAGCTTTCGACAAAGTTTACGGCAATATTTTACTGCCCAGGTTTGCGCGCAAAGTACATTTCTATTGCTCATTTTTATTGCATTTTACATGTTTACTATTAGTTTATACGATATAAAATGTATAGAGTGCACATTTTTGAAAATAAAACTCGTGATTAATCCCGTTTTTAGAATCCTGATGGCGAAATAAGGAGAAACTTATGCACATAAAGTCATTACAAACCGGTAACTTAAAGCTGTAGATAGGCTTGCTTGCCCTACGTTCGCCCTTTTATAATTGATCTAGTGAAAGTACAGAATTTTGAACCAGATTTGAAAAGTCACATTCGGACATTCAGTTTTCTAAGAAGATATAGTTTTCTTTGATTGGATAATTCTCAAGACGCCCAATATAAAACCATGGGTGTTTTTTATACCGTAAGAGATTTGTCTACGATATTTTGAAAACTCTGTTCTCTTTTGTAATAATTTTTGAAATTCGTAAAGAAAAGATCTAAAATGCCTCTATATTATTTTTTTGTTAAGCAAGTGAAGTTGAGGATTGCTACATGGAAAACTAACGTTGCATAAAAAAACTGTCAAATGTCAAAAAACGTCTTTTTTATTCATATTTCTCGAAATAGTCAGTGGAAACAATAGAAACCAAAATAAATCAAGCTCTTAAAAATTAAAAATGATATGTGGCGTTTCAAAACGTCATAAAGAATTCGCCTAAATTACAGAACTTTTGTTTCATCTAACTAATATTGTATTATCTCCTATCATTTTATCTTAAATCACAGATAACTAATGAGATATGCAACTCAATACGAAGTTTTACTACTGATTACGTCACTGGGTGATTGTAAAATGGAAGTTGTTGCTCAGATGTTACTATACTTTCGCCGCTCTTTTTAAAATGTGTTTCTATACCTATATAATCAAAATAAAATAGGTACAAAATTCAATACGCTTATTGTAATCATCAGGGTGTATACTGTTGTGCAGCTTGTACAGCATTTTTATCGCACAATATGAAAAACTCAATCATATCACACATTTTTTGATTAGAAGAATTCATGTTGCTATTTTACGAAATCTTAATCAATACTAAATGGAAACTAAGGTTATTTGCACGTGTCAATAATTGTCGTTTGCATCTACCAATTGTCTCCATAGCTTACTACGTGAACCGTTCAGGAATTAAAAGAAGAAAATGGCCGTAATTTATTTGTTTGTAAAGAGAATTATCTCACGTGCTGAATCGTTGGAAGCATTGAAAAAAATGCCTTTTTTATGAAGTCATGCCCGACTATGGTTTCCATTAAAAAACACATTTTTTGTCATACCTCAAAAATTATAACTTGAATAAAAAATTGGGTTAGACTATCTTATTCAGCACATATTTACCTTAAACTTTTTTCTTTGCACCTTCTTCGTAAAGTCAATAATAATAGAGCTACACCCACAAAACGAAATAACAAGAAAACAGTTTTCTCGAGATATCTAGTTAACCGTGCATTTGTTCCAAAAAGCAGAAGGCTTATTCAATTGAAATCATAAAACTGCAAGTCTTACCCCATTTGATTGTCCCTCTATCTCCGCTGATTTCCGAGTTGCCCATGCTATGCATTTGAAAAAACTCACCCTGTATATAAGATATACATACGTATGGCTGTTTGCTTAAATTTTATTTGGCTAATACAAAATCTCATGCAATTAGGACCGAATAAATGCACCAAAACCGCTAATGTTCAACTGTACCGCGTTAACAATGTATACACAATCTGGTATTGCTGAAGCTGATATGTAATTGTCGACCACAACTATATATTATCGCTGGCCCCTTTATTGGTCAAGCTTTACAGCCTACAATTTGACGAAACATTAATTTGAGTAATAGTCGTATTAGCTTAGGTTACACGTGCGTTAGGATATATTACTGTCAACTCCCTATTAAACTTTACCCCCTAATGCATGGACTACAAAAAGTTTTATTACAGTAATTTACCTGCCATTAATAGGAAATTCATCTAAAGTATCTGGTTATCTTGTATTTAGCATGAATTTGGCATTCGTACAGATACGAGGGATGTCCGGTTACTAAGGTACATTCGTGAATTACAGACAGACTACTTTATTTATAGAAAGCAAACATACACTAAATAAAAGCGTGAACTGTTAGCTACTTTTCAACATAATCGCCGCCAATGTTAAACCACTTATCCCAATAAGGCACAAGCTTCTGTAAACCCTCTTCGTAAAAGGTGCGATCCAAATTTCTAAAATACTGCCGTACTTCTTCTTGAACTTCGTCGTCGCCTTCAAACCTTTTACCCGACAAATGAGCTTTCAACGGCTCAAACAATCAAAATATAACGGAGCCAGATCTGGACTATGGGGCGGATGAACAATAACTTCCCAATTGTGTTTCTGAAGCCAGGCCTTCGTCTGATTTGAGGTATGCGGTCTTGCATTGTCATGCAACAACCTGATTCCTTCAACTCTCCTCTTCTTTTCTGCCGAGAATTTGACAATAAATATCGCTGTTGATTGTCGCTTTCGGTAGTATAAACTCTATCAGCAAAATGCCTTGCATATCCTAGAACACAGTTGCCATTGTCTTTTTTGCAGACTACTGAACTTTTTCGGTGTTGGTGAACTTGGATGCTTCCACGTCATGGAGTCTTTTTTTCATTCAGGGGTATGGCGGTGTACCTACGTTTCGTGTCCTGCAACTATAGGCTTTAGAAATCCGTTTTCCTGATGATAACGCGTTAAAAGATCCATTTCCGTCGCCATTCGTTTCATTTTGTGTTGGTTGGTCAACAGTTTTGGTACCATCTCGCGCACACTTTTCGATAGCCTAACTCAGATACGATTTCGGGAACAAAGCTTTTAGAAATGCCGGTCAGTAGAGCAATTTCCCATATTTTCAACCGGCAATCTTCTCGAATCAACGTATCGACTTTTAATTAATTCGTTTTCGTTGTTGATGGTGCTGAACCATCATCCAGACTGCTGAACTTTGAATTTTTTCGGTGTTGGTAAACTTGGATGCTTCCACGCATTTAGTCTTTTTTTGATTCGGGGATATGGTGGTGCATCCACGTTTCGCCTCCTGCAACTATAGACTCTAGAAATCCGTCTTTCTGGCGCTAGCGCGTTAAAAGCTCCATTGCTACCGCCATTTGTTGCATTTTGTGTTAGTCGGTCAACAGTTTCGGTACCCATCTAGCGGACATTTTTCGATGGATTTTTTCGCACACCGTTCAGAGTTCTGCGTCCACTTTTGAACTGTTTACACCAAACACTTACTTCTTTTCTACTCATAACGCCTTCTCCGTAAGTCCTTAGTATCTTTTTATGAATTTCGGTAG
Source organism: Osmoderma eremita (assembly GCA_031763485.1). Lineage (NCBI taxonomy): Eukaryota > Metazoa > Arthropoda > Insecta > Coleoptera > Scarabaeidae > Osmoderma > Osmoderma eremita. Next base: position 358,781 of record JARFOC010000608.1, read on the forward strand.
GTTTTTCATTATTTGCATGCAAAAAAACGAATGACGCACTTCATACTTGGAGTATGTTTCGATCGGAACTGACATTGTGCGGCTGTCACTGCACACATTGTACTGAACCTGTGGTAATGACATATGCATATGCAGTACATATGCACATCTATCTAGTGACCGGACCTACCTCGTATAATTACAGAAACACTGCATTTGCAAACAAGCGTGAGAAACTCAAACTAAATCTAACTTCACCGTTAGAAAGGGTTCTTAGTTGCATATTTGGCATTTCCTAATTTCTTGATTTTAACTTAGGCACATGGTGCTTTGTTTGTATGTAGATAAAGTTTCATGAAGCGTTAGTTTCAAGGAAATAAATCTTCCAGGTTGCAAGCAATTTTATTATCAAGGGAAATGTTTGCGTTTTCGTTTTTATCTGAAGTTGCAAACTTTTATACGCCGAAATTGATGTAACAAAGAAAGGATGTATGTATCTACATGTTATTACAAAACCAGTGTCTTTGTTTACCTAAATTCGTTGATAGCAAGTTTTATTGTCAGGTTCTCTTTTATCTAGAATTGAGTTTTATTATATAGCTGGATGTGGTGTATTGAAGATTGTTCTTAATGAATAGAGAAAAACACTAAAATTAAAATTATGGAGATTTGAACTTGATTATATTATATAATATCTATTATTTAATTTTAAAATCTACGTCCACTGAAGTTACACTACAGCTTTATTTAATTCTGTAGAATCCATGCTTTTTCTGCAGGTTATATAATTTTGCGCCATCTCTGTGTTTTTTTTTTAACAACTAATGACAGCGAACTTTCATTCTTATTGTCACGTAGCTAATATTAGACCCATTGTAAACTCTCCAACAATACAAATACATTCTCGGGTATAAAATGCCTTCTCTACGTTTGTTAGAGTACGTGTCAATTTCGGGATACGAATACCAGCCTACGTATATTGCTCAGGAATGTCTCTCCTCCATCTCCGAATGTATAAAATCAAATATGCCCGAGTTCAAAAGCGATAATATAACACGTTCTTGTGCATGCTTGGTTTTCGATGTTACCCCATCACCAGTGCAACGTTGACGACAGCAATGATAAATTATTTTCTGTAATTTTCACAGATAACTCGGCCGTATGTGAGTAGGCAAATTCTAATTTAAAATTCGTTTCCCGATTTTTACTATTTGTGTTCGTCCAAGTTTAGTCTGTTTAAAATTATGGCTTGTATTTGTTCTGATTATAAATTTTAAACTGACTGTTTTTGACTTCTACTATAAGTTGCTATCAAACATGAGAAGCTTCAAAAGTAGGTGCAAAGTAATGCAAAATTTACCCAACATGATGTTTCTCATGTTACGTCATGGTTACGCGGTTCTTAGGATCACTACATACGCAGTCTATCTAGTGGGACTGACAGTCAATGTACTGTCCAAGCTAGATCAGTGTACTGCATTATCGACCACAAGTGCGGCCGTCCGGTTGATTGGAGTCTTGACCTATGTCTTGTACTTCTGGCAACAATGTGCCGGTTTGCAATAAAGTCTGTGGCGCATCAGCGCTGAAAGTGACTTTTGCATTCACTGGGACACTGACGGCGCCTGATAAATAGAAACTCGAGCCAGCCTTTAATGCTTGCACCTCTTTCATTGCGTTTGCTTGGTATGGTGATTCCTACAAGAAACCATGAACCTGGCATTTTTCGGTTAAGGTTTTGACTGGTTCATGTAATAGAAGAGAGAATGAGATTTACAAAGAAATACATCAAATAATTTACTTAATATCGTATTTTTCTACAAAACCATTTTTTATTTAAAGGAGAAGATATTAAGTTGTTATAATACCTCGTAATCTTTAAAGCTCACAAAGCAATTCTTCTTCAGATGAGTATTTAAGTCAAACCATAATAAATGTATTTCTCCATAAATTGAAATCTCTTACGCTAGGCATAACTATTACCTAGTGATGTAATCATCAAAATTGTCACAAATATTGAATAAAAAACAGTCAGTTTCTATGTTTAAGGTTAGTACCCATCAGTTATAATGCTTCCACCATATTACTGTAATTGTAATTGCAAGTGTACGCACCCCCAAACAGCTTCATATTTATATAATACCCCAACTCATAACCTATTTTAACAAGCAATGTGATTACTACATATGTATATCTTGTTTTAGACAGACATGTTGAACATTTTATTTGCCTACACAGCATGTTAAACACTGGTAAAGAAAGTACATATAATAATAATTTAAAATAAAACTTATAATCATGAAATTTTAAGATATCGATATTACTTACTTATGCATACGCCACCAAATATCTTCACGTCATACTTCAATATAGCTTTTCCGATAGCTATTAAGCATTTATCTCTTGCTTTACACTTTACTGCTTCCCTTTAATAAGTAACTTTTCACTATACCTTGCAAAAGTTTATTTGTAGTTTCCATTTTATAACCACGTATGTGTTTACTCTTGCGCAAATGAGCCTAAAAAGCGATTATTTTGATTGATTACATACGCTAACGTTCTTTTATTTATATTTGCGTCCATATTATCGTCGACTTCATAACCATTAAAGTTTAAAGTCAATATGCGGCCGTGGCCCTTAATACCCATTCAGCTTTAAGCTTATCGATTTATAATAAAGAGGAATAAGAGAGGCTATAAGGATTTTTTAAGTGGTACTACAAACACTTTCAATTTAGATCTTAAAGAATAACGGTAGAAGATAGCAACACCCTGAAGCTTTAAGTTATTTGCTCACTTAGTTCTAAAACTGCAAAAATTTAGAAAATATTTATTGCGTGGTGTGTAAGGTCAGTACGTATGTCTTGCAAATTCGGACTTGTTTTAAACGTTTATGGGAAGAGAGTGAAGTATATTTCTACAACATTAATACGTTCAAACTGTAATTGACAATTAGTTGAGAACCATTAATACGATGAGCCGGGAATTTTGTGCGTAAACTCTTTTAAACATTAAATTACTTGAACCTTTTTGGTTGCTGCAACTCTTTCAGTGTCAGCTCTATGAGTAGAGAACTTAAATTCAAAAATATACCGACAGTTGTGAAAAGTGCAACAAAGTAAGGTATCGACGATTTCGACTTAAGATATTCTACACACAATATCGAAGTTCCACAGTAAATCGGGGGATAAAGCTGCGAGAAAATATATATATAGATATAACGAGGACAGATCAAAAGTAGTTTACAACTTTTACAAACAGTGATAAAGGCAGGGATATGTGTATAGCATTGAACCTGAACTCAAGCGACAATTGGCACAATTTGTGCTTCCTACAGATAACCCGATAGAATTTTAAAAAAATTTAAGGTATAAGAGGATATATCATTATTTACTTCTCAAAAACTACATCTTGGAAAAACTCTATTACGACTACGTTTTCTGCGCAACTGTAAAATGATTTCTTAAATAGAACTACTGTAACAATATGCAAGATTTTTAACTAAGTAGTAACATATTGGGGAAGAATCACAATGCATATAAAAAATATAATGTTACCACAAAAGCTATTTAGCGTTGCGTTGAAGGTGTATATAGATGGATATACATCTAACCTTTACGCAAATTGCCCACTGAATATTTGTCGCATAATATTAACGTTTCGAAATTTACATTTATGCAAATCAATGCTCGTCCATGTAATAGTTATTCAATAAAAGTATAAATGATTTCAAGAGGGAATGATCCACAAGATTAAGAAAATATAATAACTAACTAAAGCCAATAATTGAACTTATAATTGCGAAAAAGAAATAAATATGTTAGTTATATCCATACCTTTGACAAAGTTTTTCATCAACCCAAGCTTAATGTGCAAAGGGGGCAATAAATTTTTTGAGGATCAACAAGTGGGGTACTAATGACATTCTTATTTCCTGGCGTCAGTGAAGTTTATTTTGTCCACTCTTTCTTTTTATAATGATTTTTCCTATCCCGACTATCCCATTCACAAAGGAAACAACAATACTTTGTGCAACGAAGTTGCAGGCCGAGCAAAAGTGAAACACCTATCAAATCACCGCAAATATTCCACTTAAAGTGATTATACTTAATTTTTTCCAAGAGAAGCTTCATGTTGTCATAAGATGCTTTCAAATCGCTTGCGTTAGCCAAAGGAACAGAGGGCATCTTATTTCCATTGTGGAGTAGCTTTCAAGTTTAATTTGCAAGAGTCAATGAACAAACGCCACTAATATGTATTATATTCATGATCAAGCGTCTTTATAACAGAACGGACGTCATTACAAAATACAAGTTCTTCTTCCATAGAGAAGAAATTCACGAACTCTGCAAGGCGACTACGAGAAACAGCAACTTGTGTTCCACTCTTTTAATCTGGAACCTAAAACTCCGGCTTGCTTCTTATACAACTATAAAACGCGGAAGAGGTCGTTGAGATCTTCTTGACTTAAAAGATGCGGCACAACAAGACGAATATGGTTGAAATGTTGGATCCAAATCCATATTTTCGCCTGCAAAACTTTCTTCGTTTACTTCGTCATCAGCACTTTCATCGTCGCTTAGTGTCGTGTTTTGTGGAGGTTTAGGCACAGGTAGGTTCCCTCCAAATCATAGGAATAGCAAAAGCTATATGTCGTTTATCTCTTGCCACACAGCAAATATGGGAAGACCAGCTCTTGTCTTCATCGCCTACTTTGCACTTGAAACACTGCTCATAGCATTGCATTGCATAACCATTGCATGCTGCTTGATCAGGCCCGAGCTCTAGCCGACAACTGAAATAACGTCAAAACATGTTCTCTTATACTACATATCTATACATGCATATTTTAGGTGGAACATAAAGACTAGGTGATGGAGAAATTCTGAACACATAATTGATTTCAGCATGCAAATGTATATGGGAATCAGGCATTTTTGTGCTTGGGACAAAAATTTTGTTAACCGGTTTAATCAATTGATCATCATAATCGCGTAGGTTGTGTAAAGCTGAAGTAAATATGGATATAACGAAGGCTCTCACCAAACTTACATTTATTATATATGATGTACACACTACCGATAGTGTGTACAATGTAATTTAGAAGAAGGGATAATTGTTGTAAATTTAAATTCACATATAGGTATTGTATGTTCATTATAAATTCAAATAATGGTTTCCTACTGACATAGCTTTCTCAGACATACCACGACGTAAGTTACAATATTTCCTTTCCTTAGTGAGAAACTCGGTGGCGGTTACCGGTGTAGCTGCCGTAATATGTAATTCAGGTACCCTTTAATGTTGGCGCGACAACATCAGAAGCCTGTTCTAAGCGATGCTCTAATTAATTCCCTTTACACTTACAAGTTCCGCGAAATCTGTCCTTAGTGTACTACGCTATGGTAATCTCAAAGTTCGTCTTTCACAATAAACCATCTTAATACAGTTCACATAGCTACGTTCCTGTTATTAAAATTCGAAATATTAAATTTTTGTTTAAACAACTCATATTTTGTTACAAGACACAGATCTGAGAAAAATTTTGATTATAAAGAAACTATGGAAAACTTTTGAAATACAGGTAGTCCTCGCTTATCGAGATCTGTTTTTACTCGGTCGTAAAGCGAGGACTTTCTTAAATTTATTTCTGATTAGAAGAGGTTTCAAAGATATTGCTTTAATGTGTATTTTTGACAATGCAAAAGAAAACTTATAGTTATAACAATACTTACCTACTTATCTGGTTCCCCCCCCCCCCTACGTCTAATTTTCTCGCTTTGTTCCATTAATAGTTTCCCGATTTCAAGAATTTGAGCTACTTCTTGGTTTCATCTTTTCATCGGTCTACTTCTCCTTCCTTTCATATCCTATCCTACCTCCCAGATTAACGGGAATCTATCATTCACCCTCAAAAGGTGGCCAAAAGAGTAATACAGCTTCAAAAACTGTCTTGTAGAAAATCACTTTTGTCTGCTTAGTGACTTCCTTTTTGTTTAAAAATACAGATTTCATGGCTTTCGATAGTCTTGCCGTTGCTGGTATTCTGTTATCTACGCCGTTCACTATGTTGCCCTTACTGCCTATAATTGCTTCCAAATATTTCAATTCCTTTGTAATGTTTATCTTCTGATCATCTACAATGAGCTCTAGTCTATCATCTCCTTTGAAACCATGAGGACTTCTGACTTTTCCTGATTTATCTGCATCCCAAATTCTCTCTTTCAGAAATGTGTGTAACAGGGAAGGTCTGGATGAATCTAGCTGAAAACATGCTTGGTTTTCATAATCGAGTTTCTAAACTATTTCTAATCCGCTCATAGATCTTCCTTGCTATTCACAGTGCGGGATTTCCTTTTTTTGAAAATAGGCGCTATTACTGCTGCGTTATAACAATAACGTAAGGTCTATTCTAAAAGAAAGATACTTCATTTGTACTTCATTTTTTTGTAGTTTTTCAGACCATTATGGAAGTGATTCGAGTTCAGAAATACTGTCATCGGAGCTTTCAGAGCTCCTAATACATGCAGCAGAGAGACCTTATATGAGATATTCCACTGGATAAAATTGCGTTCACGTCTTCTACTTTATATGTTTATTTTTGTCGTCATAAATTTCACGTTAGCATCTTAGAAGTTCGTCAGATTTCTTAACAGTGCTTCTGGAATATCTCTGCTAATTCTTTAATATCTTCTTCTCGAATATCTAAATAAAAGGTGTATGTATTCCACCAATATGCTCGTCTTTCTTGAAATCTTTGATGTCAGTAATAATATATTTTAGTCATTTTTTCCGTATTCCTTGGATGCCGTCCTTCGCCACTCCTTTCCAGGCCGATGCAATGTTTCGTATGCAGTGCAAGATAAGATTCATAATATCTCAAAAAATCACGTAGCATTACTTCACCACATTCCATTGTTTCAACAGTTTTAGAAAAAGTTGGGCGCAATAGGAACCTTTAAAGGTAGCTATAACTTCCTGGTCTGTTGGCTGAAAAATCTCAGTTGTGTGTTTATGCAAGTACACTACCTTTACGTCACGGTGTGATCATATAGATGTAAGTGGTGATTAGATGCATTATCTAGTAGGAAGATTGTTTTAACTCTTACGTCTGTGCGTAATAACATTCATAATTGATCTAAATGTAAACGAGAAAAAAAATTTGCACATATTGCTGGAAAGAAAAAATAAAAACTTAACATCACTGTGTTTTATTATCCTGGGGAGCAGCGAAATATCCATAGAGTATAGGCAGTGCTCCTATTGAATAACACCTGCAAAACTACGTCGGCAGTGAGTCTTGGATAACTCTGAAACGGTCGTTAAGCCAGAACAACCTGTATATAAATACTAATTACTGGCGTCGGAGGCAATATACATATTCCATATTTCAGCAGATGAAAACAGAATGTATTTTTAGTCTCTCGTAATACTTCTAAGTAGCATTGATAATTCTTACTTACAGACATTAAAATTAACTGAAACGACTACAGCAACTGTATGTTATTACTGGAGAGTAGCAATCATTTCTCTCTTATACAAGCAAACCATAGTGGATAAATGTTATCATACTACGGCGTTCAACCGTAAATCTAATAAATTATTCAGATGTACTTGGAGGTAGAATTGAATATGTATGAATCAAAATTTACAAAGGCACGTAAATAAACTTGAGTCAATCGGGTCGTCTCGTCGATGCGCTGAAGTTGTGCTTTCGAAATTCTATAAATACGCTCCATAGATAGTGGGAATTGAAGCATTTCTATACACTGTTTTTGTGTATATAAATTTTGTCAATATTTCGCGCAATTGTACTCACGATTATATACTCTGCCGAAAATATTTATTTTATTCATTTCGTATGCATTTACATTGTTGCGAATTTCTACCCCGTGCGTATGCTTTGTTATTAAGAGGTGGAACCACAGTACATACCTATATGTAATTTGGATTTGTTAACCTTCATTACAAATAATCGTCAGATATTTTTTTCTCTTTTCCCATTTACAATACAATACAATTTGCGATCACAACAGCATTATAATATACTAAAAGCCGTACCATAACCGTACGGTCGAAATGTAGGGCTTTTAGGACGATACGGACTCCGCTATC
>JARFOC010000608.1:366974-390264 GCA_031763485.1 Osmoderma eremita
GTTCGGATTGGCTTGGTATGGTGATAATCGATCGAGGATTTACTGTGTTGGCAGGGAATATGATCCGGCCAGCTAGTACATACTTATAAATTCTGTTCATTTCCGACAGGTTTATTTTGCGGAAACTATCGAAAACTATTGGAGAATTTATTAAATTCGCAACCGAGCAAATTTAACCAACGGATACATGTCGTTTCAAATAAGCTACAGGATGACTACTGACTATTTCAGAGTAAACCTTACATTCACCTATGCCACATATTTTAATATACGAGTTGTGTAAAGTAAATAATGAGACTGATATTTTTATTTGAATGTAATAATTACAATTAAACGTTGTCTTCCTCAAAATAACTCTCTTGGGAAGCCACACAGCGTTGGAGACGGTTCTTCCAATCCTCATAGCAGTGCTAGAACTCTGATGTTCCTTCAGATTTTCAGTATTGGGAAGAGGAAAAAGTTACAAGGACTCAAGTGAGGTGAATAAACAGGTTGAGGAGCCACAGAAATATTTTTAACGGCAAAAAAATCGTTTATGGGAACTGCTGTGAGCTGTGTGCGCATTGTCAAGATGCAGGATCCAATCGTTCTTGATGTTTGGTCTCACACGCATGACCCTTTTCCGGAGTCATTCGAGAACCTCTCGGTAAAAATGCTGATTAACTGTCTGAGCTTTAGGCACGAACTCTTTGTGAACGATTCCCTGGCTATCAAAGAAACAAATCAGCATGCTATTGTTCATTGATTTGCTCATTCTTGCTTTCTTGGGCTTTAGAGAGCTTGAAGTGTGCCATTCCATGCACCCAACTCTCATCACCAAAAAATTTTCATTATTTTCAATCGTTTCCAAAAACTCAAGGCACCTTTCTCTCCTGTCCTTTTGTTCCTGCGGAAGGTTTTTTAGAACCATTTTCGAGCAGACCTTTCTCATTCCCAATTCATTGTTCAAAACTTGATGAACGGTGGTGTGAGACAAATTCAACTGTTCCCCAATCATTCCGACCGTCAACTGACGATTTGATGGCACAATATCGCCAATTTTGTCGACATTGCTATCGGTTCTTGCAGATGAAGGCCTTCCGCTGTGTGGCTCATCTACCATCGACTCTCTTCCTTCTGAAAATGCCTTAAATCACCGAAAAAGCTGGGGTTTTGACAAAACACTGTCTCCGTAGGCCTGCTGAAGTTTTGCAAAAGTTTCTGTTGCACTTTGTTCAAGCCTGAAGCAACATGATAGCATACCATTGCTCGAAATTAATGTCTTACATTTGCAGAACGCACTACGAAAACCGGGTTCACAGAAAATACGACAACGGACAACCAAATGACTTGAACGAGTTCAAACTTGCACTGAACGCCTATTATAGTGTCTACTTGTCGTCCCTCCATGTCAGCCTCATTACTTAATTTGCACATCTCGTAATGAGCTCCCCGTAAACCCCAGTAGTGGCATATGGTCCAAGCGTTAAATTTCTTTCAAATGTACTGGAAATAGTTCAATGCAATAAAGCGAAATTACATGATCCACTTATGAAAAATGTAGCTAAGTATTATGTCAAGCATTTCATGATCTTTTCAAACATCTTATTAAGAATAAGAAACATGTGTATACAAAGATTCGATTTGGAAATAATTTGGATAAAACCTATTACCAAATATGAAGTATTTTTATGCATAAATATCATAGACACCATACACATTAAGGAAGAATTAAGATAGACCAAATAACTACAATAAGATTCGTTTCGCAATTAACTGGCTAATCCCTGAGTGTATGCACAAAGCAGCTTTTTCGCGAGGCCTACAACAGGTCTAATCTAAATGTTCAACTATGTAACGTACCTACATTTGGTATCCGGTTTACTGAATTGAAGTGGTCCAGTATTATTTAGCGCAAGATCAATGAATCTGAAATTATGCCGTATTTGGGGTATTCTGTTCCAGATAATAATGCTACCATGTATGTATATTGTATATGTTTTTACTTTGAAGCTTGGTTGATTTCACAGAATTCCACTACATCTATTGATTATTTTCGCAACTATGTATACAAGGGTCGTACAATAAGTGTTTCTCGAATACCTTTGAGCAAACCTTTGTTGGGTAACTAAAAAGTATACCATAAACTGAAATACTGAAAAGTCGTTGTACGCTATCGTGGTCGTTGTTTAGTGTCGAAACATGATTCCCGAGTTGTTTGTGGTCTCGTCGACGATTCGTTCTGGGTTTCACCGAGTCTGCATCGTTGATAAAACCAAGTTCTGTCAACTCAAATACCTATTTTGACATGGACATGCATCGACAAGAATGTTACTCATGCTTTAAGCCAGTAGTGTTCCATTGTTTGCCACTTAGAAAAAATATCTTAAATACCAAATCATAATTCACTGTAGTGTACTCATACTTGTGCTACATGATCTCCAACGACTTTAAATCGAATTACGTTCTTCTCTCGATTAAACTTTGCACCTCTCCTATTCCTTCTACTTATGAACGACTTCCTCTTCAAGATCGACTGTCCTCTCCTCGAATGCGCCGAGAACATCAATATTTTTCCAAAAATTCTTCTTTCGTCGTCGAACGTAAGCTATAAATCAACTTCATTACTCGACACGAATGGTGTGAATTACATAAGCTTAGACAGGACATCAACAAATGTTATGTAGTTGCATATACACACATTAATGGAAATCAATTAAAATCTGCCTCCAATTTTAAGGATTTGGAAGTAACGTTTGATTAAAGCCATTGAATTTGAATTGAAATTTGAACAATTTGAAACAAATATATGTTCTAATCTCGGATTGGATATTGAGAAAGCTTAGCCAATATAAATCGTAGTCTTATCTCAAAATGAATAAAATCTTAGTAATGCTTGAATATTTTAATCCATTTGAAGCAAGGATTTGAAATGGAAAATCATGGTTTGAGAGAATATTGCACAAAAAATGGATGAGAAAATCCAATTTCATTTTCGTTTATCTTTTGTTAATCAAAATTTATAGCATAGTTAATAATCGAACTTTAGTCATACGAAAAACTGTGTGGGCCAAAAACTGAAACCTTCTTATCGAGTTACCTTATCAATTCTACCGCAATAATATTCCCATGATCACGGCAATTTGTTACCCAAATTCCAGGCGGCACCGCGGCGACGATTTATTTTAGTACCGAGTTGCTACGGCGAAGAATTCTGATCATTCATCCCCGGATAGAGTTTAGTTGGAGTAAGCTAGCAAGCGGTTTGAAGTTTGTTCGACATCAACTGGGAAAAATAAAATAAATCCGGGACAAAATGGAAATGAAAGCGTGTTAATGTAACATTCTAGAGTGCAATGAAACGCTTTTACTGCCTATTTCTGTAAATAAAGGCTTATCGCTTGCTGTGCTTTCGGTCGTAAAACGGCGTACCATTTTAGAAATACCGAAAGGAAATTATTAAGCGTATTGTGACATAAAAAAAACTTGTAATTGAAATCTCTACCACCTACATTAAAACATAAACTCGCAAAGTAACGATAGTGATTTCCTAATTGTCTTTTCCGATTTTGATTATGAGATTATTATTAATTCTTTTGCGTTTTATTGTATTTTTAAATTGAACTTGTACAAATTTAACTACGCATTTCAGTTACTTTAGGAAAAATGTTGTAACCAAGGTCCAGGGGAATCTAGTTTCTTATCAACTATGCGTTATCGGAAGCTCGTGTAGTGCTACCGTCCAGTTCCGTTAATTTGATTTGATTTGTTGAGTCCCAAATGTAAATACAGGTCCTTTGTGCCCCTAAACACTGCGACCTCGAGGCGTATTGTATTACTGTGCATTCTGTTGCTTCCTGGTTATCCGAATAAGATATAGTAGTGTGTGCGTCAAATCCTTTCCCAGTATGCCCCGCAGGGTGTCTATTACACTTGATAAAGCGTTCCTCCGGCAGCTTAATGCCTATTATTCAAAAATTATGTGAGAAGCTTTTTCCTTCTCCTCGTTGGATAATTTACAAAGAGGTTCCTCTCTGTAGACTCCCATTTTGAGAAGATGTTTGCTTAGATTACCGTGTCCAATAAATAGACACTTCATCACCCTAACCTGCGTTCTGCCAAGAGCAACTATGTCAGCTGCCAAATGTTGTGGTGGTTTCCTCATGATCTGTTTCCTATATTTCTGTCCTGCTACATGGTGCCAGTGTTTCTGGTTTTGTTCAATCACCCACTCAGTTATCGCACCACGCGCAGCAGTTGTTGTGATTCCGAAAGCCGGCGCAGGTCCAATGAAGGTCATTTCGTATGCCTTCCTTCCTAGCTGGTCCACCTGGTCATTGCCCGCAATTCCCCCATACCTCGGCATCTACATCAGCTTGACCATATTTTGTTTCGCCTGGTTTTGAAGGTCTTGCAGACAGTCCCACACCAGCCTGAAAAATGTCCGATAAGATGCCAATGCCTTTAAGGCAGCTTGACTGTCCGTGGGAATATAGAGCGGTTTGCTTTGTGGCCTCTGCTGCGATATTCGTTGCAGCCTCCGTCTCCATCCCTCCCAGTCTATCATAACTGCGAAGGGTTTGTTGCAGGAGATTTTAGGAATCATCGAGTCGCCGATCATATCTAACAAGGGATTTTCAACAACCCTTGTTACTTCGGTATGTCCTAAATTATTCCCAGGTTTCCAAGTACAATTGCACGTTTATCGTGCAGATATATGCCAGATACATAGCAACATCCTAAATGTTGTAGAAATATTTTATTTATACTTGATGTTTCGTTGAACATGCTGTCAGCATCACCAGAAGTTGTCCAAAGACTTTTAGTCTTCTGAAGGAGCTGACAGCATGTTCAACGAAAGGTCAAGTATAAATAAAAATCTACACTCAACTATCCCAATTGTTTCACACCCTTTGGCATATGACATCAACAGTCCTCCTTTTAACAGTGGAGCGCTGATTTTTCATTTTAAATTTAAAAAACTTAATATATTTGTTTCTATAGATATTCATAATGTATTAATATTAAATGGATTGCAATGTGTTTTAGCTTTACGATGGCGGCAAACTTATTTTACAATATACAGCTGGTAAGCAATCATGATGTTTCATCCAACTCTCCATACACTCGCGGCGAAGGTGCTTTTTAAGCCTCATAATAAATATTAAGTAAACTAACGAATAAAATTGAGCAAGTAAGAAAGAAATATAAATATTCTAGTATCTAACGAACGAACTAATAAAAATTGTTGTGAAACCAAACAAAAAATAAAATTCTAAATGGAGAAAAAACGTAAACTATTTTGCAGTAAATGAAAAATTATATTATTATTGTATTAAATCGCACACGGACAAACTTACTAACAATAATCTACAAAAATAATTATAACAAACAGTAGGTACACTTCGAACGAATAATGTATCCAGACAACACAGCTATCTATGCATATTGCGCGTATTTTGCATGTAAAGCGGTATCAAAAGTAAGAGTTCCTTCTCCGCGTTTTTATAAACTATACGGCTCACCGCGTGCTTAAAATCATTCGTTTTATTTTTCGAGGAAACAGTTTGGAACCAAGGCCTCCAGAAAGTATTCCTGGTGTCTTGCTATTCCGTTTTGACGAAAACATAGGTATCTAAGTAATATGACACATTTAGGATTCAATACTTGTCTGCGAAACCGTTCCGATGTATTCGGATTCGTTGTGTCTTTTCCGAACAGAAACTCTCTTTCAGACTTTCTTCTTTTCAGACAAGCAAAAAGTAAAGAACGCAGAATAATGCACTTTACGAATAACAAAAAAGCAATCACATACATCAGCATACATATGCATATTTTCCCTTGCTGATAGATCATTTATTAATGAAATTTCTCTTTGAAATAGTGTACTAACTTTGTATGTTTGTTCTTTCTATATACAGGTGATTATCCTCTTAATACATAATTTTCTTCCTTTTTTGTCAGCTTTAGCATTTTGCTAACAATATAATCTCTTTTAAGTTTCACAAAGGCATTATATACCTACTTTGCTCTTCAATTCTGTAGTGGGCGTCACACGTTTTCCGGCTCTCCTTTGATCCTTACACCTACTCACCTACGGTGTCTCTTGTAGTTAGTCAAGCTTATCCAGTTTGTATGCCTAAAGCTAACGAACCATTTAAAGAAGCTCATCGTGGTGTTATGTACGTCTACAATTTCTACCACAATTATCTTAGCTTCCGGGCATTTTTTATTTCTAACTCTATTTTTTTTGCATTTATGTACGTACAATATACATTTCATAATATTATTTGTTCATTTTCAAAATTTTCTACTTAACAACTTCCTTCCACTAACTTGTATATTAAGCGGCTAAATTTGCTATAGATAAGCGATTAAATATGCACTCGAATTGTTTTATCAACTCGAATAAAGTTCTCAAATATTCTAATATTTATATATCGTCGGAACTAGGGTAAACCCAAATCGATTTGGTCCTATATTTATTAGTAGCGTGGATATCTCTCGTTTGCAATACCTTCAATATAAACACACATTTTATCCTATTCATTTACTTAAGGAATGTTTTGCTAGTTTAATATTTATAACTGTTGCAATGTAATCTGAAGCTGACAAAATTCTAAAATTGCCAATCCCTGTCCTATTTCTCCGATTTTCAGTTCCACGTCTTATAAAACTTGAATTACAAACCGGATAAAATCGTACGGGGACAACACAAACATGTGTTGATAGAATATATTACGTACACAACCGCAAAGGTCTACCTTCACGTCATATATCTAGAGGGAAATTGACAATAACTCGTAGAAAATTGAAACCGTTACATATACCCGGGTCAAACATATGACAACATCAATGCCAATATGATCTTTTTCTTACGTAGCGCTACTCCCACCGTTCATATTTTCCAACTGATTTGATATTCTTTGTAGATTCCTATTTTGTGAGACTAAGAGAATTGCGTTTATTTCGTGTAATTGAAAAATAACGGGAAGTCAAATTGAAAGTTAACTTTGCAAAATTGTTTATTCAATTTGTAAATAAAGTGAAAATAACACACAAGTGTGGCAAGTGGTAACGGAATTATACGAAACAAGTCGACTATGGTAGTCCGCAGGGATAAGATGTAATCTTCTTGGCATCGCAAATGTTTCTTTGGTGTTGATGTGTAGTGCCACAATTGTACAAGATTTTTTTCAGTGCCCATATTGTAAAAGTAGTGCGACAGCCGCACTGCAAACTTTGGTATTTTCATTAATTTCTAGTTGTACCCAGTGTTAACATTCCTGTGCCTGTTTTCTAGGCCGGATCAAGTATATATATTTAGAGTATTTAAAGTATTATTGCAAGCCTCCATGACTAGGTTATGAACGCAAAAATTGAAAAACTAATAGGTATTAATAATTACTCCAATAATCAAATTCTAAGCTTAATGGTACATTATAATTTATCACCCAGGATCAGACATGCTTTACTAAAATAAACTCATTTAGTTATCAAATTCGTCAAATTAGCAAATTGGCCATATAATTTCGTAGTGATTTCGCATTCCCAATAACTTTAATGTTATAAGTATATAGAAATTCATACTAAAATACTGGAAATTTTGCAGGTGCGGGAAGCCACAGGAAACTGTTAATATCCACAGGAGATATAAATGAATTGTAAATAAACGTAAAATACGAAAAGATGAATGTATGTTATGTATGAACTTGCGGTAAAAAAATCGGAGTGTTCGGAAACTACACCCAGAGGAGAAAATACATTAAACTAACAAAACCCACTTTGTTAAAAATAAATGTTGACTTAACAAATCTTTTGCTAAGTGGGTCAATATTTTCGATTACGGTAACTAAAAGAATATGTCGAAACTACTGGTCCTTTCCCACTTCATTTGGCCCACTGTAGGATTTTCCAGAAATCGGTATTTAGGGAACAAAAATACAAGTAATACTACATGAAGTTGAAATAATTTCATTTCTTTAAAAAAACTTCAGCATCTCTTAATCAAAATAAATACCTATTAAGTGATTAAAACCTATAACTAGCACAAAATGAGGACAAATAGGAAACAGTATTTTTCTGTTTACCGCTGAGAGTTGGCGCAAATTCTAGTGTAAGCGAATCGCATGTATCCTCAAGTTTTTGCTTCAGTCCAAGGATTTTTCTAACATGATATTTCCGTAGCACCTCTTTCATCTCGTGTCACAAAGTTTTGATTGTAGACGAATTGGGACTACTAGAAACCCATTACATAAGCGGTGTATTGTGTCTTGCATCCATTTCAGAGATTTTTAAGGTGAGGCATGCTGCACCGTTTTGCTAAAATCGAAAATCTTTTCCTCGTGTAATATGTTCTTCCATGACCGATAAATGTCGTTTTTTCTAAAATGTCTAGGTATTTATTCGTATGCACAGTCCCATCAATGAGTTTTCCTATCCCTCTGGAAGACATACTGCCGCAGACCATAACCATTACCTTACTTTTGAGACAATCATGATGGGACGCCTCACGTTTTTTGCTAATAACCCAACTTCTACTATCTCTAAGACACTTCAAATCGTACCTCATCGCTCCAATGTATTGCTATGTTCCTATACTCATCTTTGTCTGTTTTTTTCCCTTGTAGTGACATTAACAAGTGACTTTTTGGCCTAAAATAACACTGCCAGTTTTCAGAAGATTCTTTTGAGAAAAATATATTTTTTCTGTTTCTCCTTTATTAAAATCCTTTAAATAAAAAAATAATACCTTGTAAGTCCCGAATCCCAGTTTCTGGGCCAACATGTGACACGTAAACCAGAGATATGCCTTTCAACTGTGTCACGGCGCAGAGCACTTACTTGAAATTAATTCTTCCTAATGGTTTTCTATCGGCATTAACGATTTTACTTTTTTTCACATATCGTGACTTTGCGGCGACTGATCTGATAGTTCTGTATCTTATAACCATATTTCTTGGGCTATAGCGCGATAATTGTAATAAATTTGTAATCTCCGAGATTGAACTTCTGCAATTGGAAAACCTGATAAGTGACAGAATTGTTTGATCGTCCACTTTTCAACATAAATGCGTAGAACGCTTTCTGATGGTTACAAGCAATTGTCTAGGTGACAAAATAAAAATAGGTTGATATATTAAAAATAACTTTTGTAGATTTTCTATTTTTTGCTAAGAATTTTGAAAACGAAACCATAAATTCGGAGTTTTCTATTGCATATTATTAAATAAGTCCTGTTAAGTAATTTAGGAGCCAAAAAAATGTTGTATTATTTATTGTTTTCCCATGGTGTGGAAAAAAAAACTAAGATTTCATTAGGTGGGCCAACTATGATGAAAGAAGCTGGTATTCAATTTAATTCAGCAATATATCATTGGTAATTACACGTATTTACCTTGCATTTATATGTCGATTCGATTAGAGGAAATCCTTTATTATATTAAATATTAATGGTCACATCAACAAAAGGATAGTGTATTGCCTTGAAGGTTAATTTTTCTCCCAGATTCAAAAAGCATAATCTTAAGAAGAACTAGAACTAGAACTAGAACTAGAACTTAGTCATTGCAATCAAACTGTAAGTTTTTTTCAACCTGTGAATGCAGTTTGAAATTGATGGAAAGTAAAACAAATTTACAAATTAAATTTTAGCAATTTACTGCAAAACATTCTCTGCCACCGTTAGCTATCCGACCCATTACCTTGGGTCTGCTATCTTGTTAGTTACATATAACAATAATTATAATTATGATATGTATATATTATATATTGTATACAAACAAAAGTGTGTTCACAAGCTGTTTATTTTTTTAATGCAATTATCAGAGGATTTAGTGTGGGTACATATTGTTTTCGTCAGTTGTTATTCACCTCTTGAGGACATTTCCAGAATTCGAAATTCCATACGTTGATTTGGTGTAAATGTTTTTAGTGATAGTAGTTTAGAAAAATTGCACGTAGGACACAAAGAAATGAAAATTTTTTTTGTAAAAAATATCGTTGCAGACACGTAAAAGAGGTTAACCCCCATTTCAATGAAAAGTTAAGGTCGCCTAATTTCGATCAAAGAATTTTTAATGTATAAGCATATGGAATGGTTGAAAATGAATTTATTGTCAAAGAACCGAATGTATAGGATGTATAGGCTCTTTGCAATCGCGGAGCGATAAGTAAATCAGTACTATATTTTTAAATAAAGCCCCTTTATATTTCAGATTTGGAACAAGTATTGAATTTTGTACTGTAAATAAAACAGTATTATATTTTAAATTACTATTTTATTAATCTTTATTAGCAATTTAGCAGATGAGTACCTACATATATAAAAAAAAATTGTGCAATCTGTAATGGAGAACTGTAACAGTATAACTGATTACGGATGAGCAAAAAAGATGCGAATTTAAAAAATATGTTAAGTTTTCTACCAAATATGAATAAAAGCCACTAACTACGAGTTTCTTCTCAAAAACGATACTTTGGCCCCACTGTGGGGCATAACAGGATAGAGGTATTATATGATAACGATGACTAATATAGTAGCACTCGAAAATTGTTGAGCCAACATTTTTCTTTGTTAATTCAACTCCTCTCGTGTCATATAAAGTGGTTGTACCTTCACAACATAGTTGCAGACCTATTCTAGTTTATTCCAGGCAAACTATCAATAATTGTTAAAATAACGCTAAAATATTGTTGCATTAACACAATTATTTTCATAAAGATAGTTTGTTGATAGAAAGAAAATTTAGACTGTATGTTACAATTTTTTCTTGTTGCATACTCATTTTCTAGTAAATGCAATACATTTTCTTCTCTATGTGTACGCGAAAATCGCTTATTGTACCACTGTAAATTATCAGATCTGCACAGTTAACCACATCGCTTTGTATATGTACATATAAAATTAGTACAATCAGTCACATCAGAGACTCATAACGATAATACGTATTTATTATTGCATCGTTTGCTCACTGTTGCATTAAACGATATAAATGTTATATGACTACAAACTGATGCCGCGGGTTTTATTAAAATTGATGCTCCTGTATGCGTTCCCTTCTAACTTTATTACTGTAAAAATGTATTCTTTATATCTTATTTTGTCTAGTTCTTCCTACTTTATTTATTGCGCTAAATTATTCTGCATATTGTATGCAGAATAGTTTGTATGTTGTGCCTGTTGTACATAGTGGATCCAGTAGCGGTTCTCTCGGTGTTTGTCGGAATATCGAATTCGTATTCATCTTCTAACATAAGGGTAATAAATATTACCGCGTGTAAATGATGTAAAACTAAATACTGCAGTTCAACATTGTAACGAAACAATTAAAAAGGGCGCAAGTTTCTTCCGAAATTCAGAATTCCGGCGCAACCACCAAAATTTTTGTAAAGGGAATTCTTTGTAAAGATAATTATATATATATAGTACTTTAATAAAGCAGTGAGTAAAAGAAGACTTGACATATTTATTTATAAAATACAATATAACATGTAGTGCGCCAAAAAAGTACTGTCTCTACCCCGGGACGATGTATCAATACTTTCGTCCCCACGCTGGCGAGCTCCGAGCTTCGGTTGTTTTCGGGTAGACAGGTAGAGAAGCAGTATATAGGCATACTATTCTTAGTGTTTATTTATTTTGCTTTAGTATAAGCATTTGTAGGAATATTTACATAGAACATGCAAAGATTCTAATATTATACAGTTTTTAGATGCATACATTTGTTGCTGTTCTAGTAGAATTAGAAGTTATTATTTTTGCAATGATTACCTTTAACCTGATTAAAGATGAAATTATGACATAGTTTTAAATAATATGCCTGGTAATGTTTGCAAATAGAAAAAGGATATTTGGGTCCAATTATTAAGGAAATTTCTAAGAATTACCAAGATAAAAAACTTGTTTGCCTATTTTACTTATTGCAAGATAGAGAAAAGTGGCTGTATATAACAATAAATTGCAACAGGTTGTATAGGAAGCTATATAATCCCCACAGAAAAATATTCAATAGTATAATTATTTGAATTATTTGAAATAAGTATTTACATGTAGGTTACAGACGCCGAAAACATTTATTTACGGAAACAATAGAAACATACATAAGGACTACTGTATTGTAGCCATCGTTGGGTTGTGTAAAGATAAGGCAGGGTATATTTAAAATTCATCATCCATACATTAGGTGTTAATTTTAAGTATTGTGATGTATCGACTCTTTCTCAGGCTGTTTGTTAAAATTTAGATTTCTAACACTTAAAATACCATTCTCATCCAAACCACTTGTCGCCCATCCATGCATGTCACAGATAACCGCTATGTCGTCCTCAAAATTCGCGTAAACGTTGTTTGGTTTGAATACATTTTTCGTTTATTTATTTTGAATTATTCATGTAGTTTTATAATGCCTTTATTTATTTTTTAGAATTTCCTTTTACAATTACTTTAGTGAAAGTATACTATTTGTACTGATTATCTATTTATAATTACAATTAATTATCTCGTTATCTTGCAATAATCTTTCTCTAAGACCTCAAGTAGACCTGATGAAAAGTAGCTGGAAAACGACCTGCGATATATCCTAAAAAATTTTCTTAAAAAACACATCCATACTTACCATTGCAAATATTTTAGATATATTCCCATGAATTAATATGATAAAAATTGTAAATTGTATATGTAGATGTCTTTAATTGAGAATTCCTTTGCTTTATTTACGATTGAAAACTTAGGTCGTTCCAAACGTTGTAACCAATTTGTACGGTTAGAACAGAAAAAATATAACATTCAGATATTATGATGATAAGCGGTATATATAGTCACAGCCGATTATAGAAGGCAAGTGTAAATCTCACATACTGTCGCGGTACCAAATAAAATAAACTGGACAACAATTTCAAGCTATTGATAAGAAATTTTAAACCCTGTATTGTACGTAAATTCTTTTCGAAAATGTATTGCTCTGCCAGAGTTTGCATTTAGGAGTCGTGACTGGGATCATCTAGGAGTCAATATTGATGGAGAGCGTGTTCACCACTTGCGATGGGTCCGATATCGTCTACGCATGCGCATGCGTATACGTTATTGTACCCATCGCAAACTATTTTGACGACCCACGCACAGAGGATGTTGGAGAATTTCCATTGCCTTTTTACACAAGTATTATTGGAAGTTTAAAAAGAAGATCCCAGGATATAGCAAATCTAGACACGGACAGAGGTATTTCAACGGCAGAAGGAAGATCGGAAGATCAACCTCGTGAAATAACCAGAGAAAGGTTTACATAGGCTGCTTTTAGGAAACTAAGATATCCATTTACATCAAATATGTCTAAAAAGATGTTTGTGATCCCTGTCTTAACTTATGAGGAGGAGGCCTTGACCCTGACCAAGAAATCAACCCAAATGGTTATACAAAGGCCTATGGAGAGGTGAATGTTGGGCATATTCCTGATGTACAAAGCATCGCATATATAAGAAAACTAACAGAAGTAGAGGATGCCAAAAATAGAATAGTAAGGTTTAAACTGAGATTGGCAGGTCATGTCACGAGAACTACAGATAGATGAACCAAAGAGACATTAGAATGGAAACATAGACAGGATGCTGGTAGAAAATGGCCTCCTATTAGCACGATGGACGGGCGATCTAAAGCGGGTTCGGAGACTCGATACAGGTGGCGCAAAATAGAGAGCAGTGGCGAACATTACCGAAGGCTTCGTAGAACAGTGGACAAATTTAGGTTGCGAGAGATTTGAGTCAACCCATGCAGAAGCAGCTTAATTCAAAAACATAGGTTTTTAAGAAAACATTTTGATTTTAAAAAGCTGGTATTATTTAAAGCTGCACATACTTTGCGAGAATATCTTAATCCAAAATAATAAAGTTCTTTGTGAATCATTTACTTTGAAGACGGGCAATTGACGTGATACACGGCCACGATCCAGCTGATCTCAAGGGTTCGTTCCAGTAGCATCAGATATCCTTATTCCAAAGAAATTTATCTGAACCATTTGATGCTTAATTTAAATACTTTTAAATGATTTTTGGCACTCTAAACTAGAGTTAGTGTTTGTGCAATGCTGTAATACACCTATATTAAAGACTGAGGAAACATTTAAGGTTAGTTCGGTACCTTCTGAATCAAATTTTTGTATATAAATTCCTCGTGTATGTACATGACACGCTAGAACAACACTAGAAACTACAAACCATAAAAAATAATAGTAGAGCAACATAGTATTGAAAAGACCACAACATAAAGAAATGAAGCGAAAGCGTTTGGCTTTGGATAGAGTTCAAGGGTAATACAATCATTTTCTTTTGATTTTTCCGAGTGTGTTTTTATATAGTTGACATTACACCGCCCATATTGTTGGTCTCTTCAGATTGCTAAATCGAAACATTTCTTCAAAATAGCAGTTCAGAACACAATCGTGTAGACAGAGAAAAACACTATGGGGGATTAATGCTGTCTTCGGACCACTGATTGATTGGGTGTGGACAGTGCTGAAGCACTACATTGAGAGTAGTGCTTCAGCACCGTCCACACCCAAACGCGTCTACGTTAGTTTTTATTATGTCACTCCAATTAGTAATGCGTTCGGTATTTATGTTTTTATTATCTGATGTTGGACGATATAGCACAACATCGGAGGTATGCGAACTGTGGAATGATTAAAGTAAGGTTATGCTTATAGAAGTAAAGATTAAAAACTAGTAATTTCTGAGTTGTGAGCGCTCCCAATTAATTTAATTTCATTAAAGCTGTTAATGGAATTTTGTATATTTTCTTCTAATTACAACATTTTTTTTAACCAAGAAAAAACAATTCTTTTATTACAGAGTAACCAATCACTTTTGCAATTCCATTAAAGTGTCATTAGCTAACAGTGTTTTAATACGTAACATAAATATTAATAAAATATTGCCGAGATAACACTAGCACTGACTGTTTAACCAAGCGATTCCCATAAATTTGATTTCTTTTTCTTTCTCCTCGATTTTTTACTACTCATTCTTCACGGGCGACGGCAGAGATCGTATAAAAAAGAGGAATATCGTAAAATCATAATCTTATTTGCGGCACGAATGTGGCGGTGTGTGATCGCGAAGACACCGTCTATCATCCTCTCTTTCCACCTTTCGTTTGCACTCTTGACCTCGGGATGCCGATTTATCTGACTGAGGTTGTATTTTTCGAGGCGCGATTGAATTGGTAGCAAACAAGCTGGCAAAACCCAACGAGCGGATGGAGTAAACGCCTTCCCGTAGTGCATAATGAATTTGTGATAATGCCAGCTAATTCCGTGTATTTGTCAACGTTTAATGCCACGAAATGCCGAAGTTCAAAATAGCACGTTGTGTTGTTTTCGCGGAGTTTCGCTTACAGATTACAGAGATTACGTTTTTTAAACATGCCTGTTTTCTACCGATTGATTTTACACGATGCAGGTAGGTCTTGTTTTTGCAGTAATAGAATCCAAAATAGTTTAGTTTCAATTAGAAATACTATAAATTCTAACAACAGCAATTTTTCGTTTGAATAACAGCGTCGTAAGCTGATATACTTTAAAATTGATGGTCATTCTTTAATCTTCTCAAGGGAAACGGCTGCTTATGCGTACGATATTCTTTGAGATGATAATTTTGGGAAAGTGATTTTTTATCGTCTTGAGTAGAAATGCTTACGACTTGTATGAACAAAGAGGGTAAAATATATTCAGTGCTTTAACGCAAGATTCACAACTTTTATTACACTCCAGTTTAGAATTCCAACTGCGTATTTTGCAAGCCAAATATTCCATGAACATCATTGGACATTTCTCAGAGGAAATCCGCAAAAGAATCCGCATTTGCAGTTATCATGCAATTAATGGTATTTATATCACTTATAAATTGTTTAAATTTAAACTATTACAGCTCTTTAAATTTAGTTTTGACATCCCAACTAAAATCTTTGTTTAGGAAATAAAAGAAGCAAATCAATAGTTTTTGCTTTAGAATTTTTCAAGCATAATAATAAGGACTCAAAATTTTATAAACATCAAACCCAATAACAGTTTAGAAAACACCTTTTAACAAAATCAAAATAAAAATCAAAGAAATAATCCTTGCTGTTTTATAACAATATTGTTTTTTTAAGTAAAATATCTGAAACAAAATAGCTTGAAGTTCAATAAAGCATTTGGAGCAAAATCATAAACAGCTATTCTATAAATAAAATTTATTCCAAATACAGTTATATTAATGGTCAAATAAAAAAGAAATCAGAAAGAGAGACTTGCGGATGTGTTTGAGGTAAGGTTTAGGAGAACTAAAATCAAATTGAGCGAAAAGGCAACAACGTAGATATAGATATAGATACATCACCCCGATTGAGAGAACACATTGCCAATTGCATCAGAAGAGCATAGAGGATATTTATCCCATTCCCACTAATATTAAACAATGCAGGCCAAAAGGTTTTAAGGTTTATACAAGGCAATTTTTGTTGAATACGCAATCAGTTTTTACATAAGATGGAATTACATTTACTTAGAATCAATACGCAATTGAATACATTAGTTATCTCGTCATAATATTAATTTTGGTGTGATGTTACCATAAATCACTTGATACCTGCTCCTACTCATTTAGTAATTTTATTTTAATATTGTCATTTTTTGTTCTTTTTCAATCAATAGATGTAGCGGAATTATAAAGTGCATCGTACAATTGTTAATTTATACGTTAACTATAGGTAACGTTTTTATTATTATTATATTTATGGTATGTAGTTAATCAAAGGTAAAGGTGAAAACTACGGTAATACTGGTTATTCTTTTCGTAGATATTTCTTATTATCCCAGTATTACTGCCACTATATCCTTATCATATTTATTTTTTAGCAATTTTATACACTTTTCAGGAATACTAATTAGTTACTGGCAGAAAATTAAACCTAATAATTACATTTATTTTTTTAATAAATGTAATTATTAGACATATTGGTTAGCCATCTTATTCCTCCTTTGTTCACTGCTGACTCACATACGAGCATGTTTCAGATAAGATATAAAATCTGTTAAGAGAAAGCTTGAAAGAGCGTTCATTACGTACAGTGAAAGAAATATGTATCGAGAAAGTTCCCTAGCGCATAGGCAACACAAATTACAACGAACGTAGGGGAATTTTTCCCCTCTACATATACATACAAATTGCTACGCTATTTTCACTACTTACTTTTTTCGTATATTAGCAAAATTATATTCTTACAATGCATTTAGGCTTATATGTATTTTGGATTGAACTTTCGTCCAAATTAAATGTATTACTTTCGAGCAGTAATACCATATGATGTTTATCGAAAGTAATCTTATAAAAAAATAGCAATCCTATTTTTACTTATAATTGTCAGTGTCAGAATGCCGGACATACCGAGCCTCCTAGATAAAAAATTATTGAAGAACAGTTCTCGTCAATTTCTCGTCCAAGGACTTGGTATGCGCATTGCTGTTTGACAGTCAAAAATTGAAATCATTCACCATTGCAGAGGACTATACCACTTGCTGATTTTATTATAATATATTTATATATTTACCTTTGCTAGTATTTTTCCATTTCAAATAATCGATCTAATTCTACTATGTGAACAAGTGAACAGAGAAGAATACTTCTATTTCATTTGATGCTTCAAATTTCGATACTTATGCTCAATATATGTTTCCTTATACAATATTATTACTATTGTGAGAAGGAGAACATTCCCCTACTTTCGTTGTAATTTGTGTTGCCTATGCGCTAGAAAACTTTCTCGATACATATTTCCTTAGCTGTACACAGAACCGAAAAGTTACAATTTTTAACCAGAATCTATGCAAAACTCTTTATAGAATTTGCTTTTTTAATAGCATCTTATGGCATTTTAAAAAGCGAAAGATTCAGTTATATATTATTCCGTAATTTCAATTTTCAGAAACTGTCATAAAAATACAATTTCGATAACTATGATAGAAGCATCCTAGTTTATTAACGTTTCGATATTACGAATTAGATATCCACGCGGTATTTGCTCATATACCCTTTATATTCGCCGGAGCGAAAACCATAAGGTGAAATCACATTTGGAAATAAATTGGTCACGGTGGCCTGGCCACTGATAGATTTGGAATATTATTTATTTCCATTTCGATGTCGAAACGTAGGAAATTAAGTTTCTCTCATTAGCGGGTAATCGAAATGGATCTAATTTCCATTAAGCCAGATTCAGATTGAAATGAGATTTCAATTAATTGAACACATACTCACATACGTTCCATGAAAGGACCACAAATTTGAATAGGGTGTAGCTGAAACCAATTTCTATATCTTATTTTATTACTTTTTCAATTATATGCCCTAGACGGGCATATTGGGCATATAATTGAAAAGATAAGCGTTAACAATAGCTTGAGTACATTGGTAAAAGTTTGCACGAAAAGGAAATAATGTGCTTAGTACTTATAGTTACAATGTTAAATAATATATCAACAAAACTTCTAACTATGTAATGGTAGCAGTAATTTTCTGTTATTCTTATAAGACAACGGACAACCTAAAGGAAAAAATATATACTTGCAAAATAGCATATAAACTAAAAGAAATAGTGTCGTTTACGTAAATATTTCTCCTTCTTCTCAAACTTTGCTTGGCATCCGGTAGAATTACCAAACCAGATAAGAAACCAGATGAGAAAAAATGCATGGCATGCCACAATTCTAAGCTGGGTCCAAAATCTTACAAAACAACAAGTCATCACATTTACCATACCAAAGAAACATAATAGGTAATTACACAAAATTACAACAACTAAAAAAGAATTTCCGTCACTTCCGTTCACTTTTGTTTAATATCGTTATGGACAACATTATCTTAAACGTATTGTGCTATGCAGACGATGCGGTGTTCATAGCTGACACCGATGACAATTTACAGATACTAAGTACTTCTGTATTCTGTCAGACGATCGATAGCTTATAACACGGAAATATCAACACTGGAAACAAAATCTATCGCCATGTCGAAGGAACCAATACAACACATACTAACAGTGAATAATGGAACAAGTGATGACTTTCAAATACCTCGGTGCGACTACATGCAATAATAAAAACATTATTAAAAAAGTAGGCTCACAACCAGTAAATCCGCACTAACATCTGGCTACTTACGTGATGTCATACGGAAAAATAAAATATTGGACGGCGCTTATGCGCCGGAATATGAAAACATGGACAGCAAAACATTCTGAGAACAACAGAAATACGAAATCCTAAGGTGGGTAACGGATGGTACTCTGAGAAACAACGAAATACGACGAACGTGCGGTGTACATGACATTGTCCGATAGATGCGACAAGGACGTTGTGAGTGGAATGGCCACATAAACAGGATAGGTAGAACTGGAAAGAACAGTTAAAATGAAAAAAACCGCGTGGCAAAAGATCTCCAGGAAGACCTCCGGAACGATGGGCTAAATCGTGTATATCATTCCCACGAGGTATAGGTACCCTGTTAAACGAAGAAGAATTATTTTTCAAATACTCAAAAGCTGGGTCAAAAATTCAATAATTACAACATGTTGGACAACCGACCGCCCTGAAAGTCAAAGCATACGCCCTCACAGAAATACAAGATCTGACATATTGATCTTACCGATTTGAATTGACCACCAGTTCAGCTGCATGGGTAGAAGGCGCCCGAGTCCTTTGCGCCTAAGCAGTACAGAGGATGCCGCCATATCAATGCCTGAGCAATGGTGGACTCTTTTTTTGGACGAAAGGGCGGAAATAACAGCAAAATAAATTTTAGAGGTCATGGTAAACAATGTATCGTTTTATCATGCCGGCAAATGTTTGCCGTTACTACTTTTGAAAATGATTGCCTCATAAACCGCACGCCTAAAGTTCAACACTATGCATCGAGTCATTAACGTTGGTATTACATCTACGGCATTGTGAATAGCATCGTTTGATTTCTTCAGGTGTCCCCAAAGAAAGACGTCACAACGGGAGAAGTAGGGCAACCGAGCCAGCCATAGGAAATAGTCACATATTGGGATGACATTGTTCCTAATACTTAATGGGAAAGTCGTCTTGTACGAAATTGCATTCCTTGTGCTGCTTGAGCACATACGAGTCCAACGCCTTTTAATCGTATAGCCCAGATGGGGTCAATTCAAAACGGGGAGATCAATATGCTAGACCCTGTACAAATATTGAACCATATAGTTTGTAGCAAATGATTCAAAAGAGTACTTACGTTTTTCCATTCCATTTCATTTTATGTCATAGTTGCCTAACTTAATTAAACGGCCAGATTGCAGCAGTAAATAAGTTGGGAATGGTACGAGAATTTTAGTAACTGAATGAGTAATTTGTTTCACTTTGTTACGCTGATTTTAGGTCCCTACAGTTTTAACTGCAGTTTTATACCACTGGCCATTTTACATTTACTACATCGAACAATAGCAAAGTAAGTAAATATCCACCAGAACATTTTACGCAATTAAGTTTTTACTGCAAATGAAATATAAAACATGGGCAGCTTAAAAAAGTTTTTGCTTTAGTGCTGTCATAACGTTAAAGCTAAAACCTTAACCGTTTAGGGAATCAACGGGAATTCTGCAAGGTAATGGGGCTGTGTTCATTACCGTGCGTATACAATGAGACCTACTGCTAATGATTCACCCTTTTTCCCCTTTTTTTATTTTTAATTTGAACATCAAGGGTGTTTCTTGCCCGTTTAATATAAATTTAATTTCAGACACCGAAATAAAGTATCGTGACAGTATGTCAGGAGCGTCAGATGATGGTAGCGCTGGTGTTTTCTTTCTCGGCAGGAGTTCGTCGTTCGTGCAGGAACTAATTTCGTAAATACATTACACAAGCGTGCGGAAAAAAGGTCCGACGTTGTATAAAAAGGTTTGTTGTACAGCTCTGTCTAGACAAAAGAGGAACGTAATTGGATATTTATCCTTTTCTATAATTTTATAATTGAAATCCCCTTAAAAAGAAGAAAAACTGCTAGTAAATATTAGGTTATTGTTAAATAACTCGGAACTTTATAATTATTGTTTATAAATACACTTTGTTTTCCGTGCGACTTTGGAATAATTTCTAAAGGCGAGTATAATTAAAATCGGCGTTTTTAATAAAGCCTAATTAATAGTTTTATTTTCAATTAATTCGGTCTTGCAATAAGAGTGCAAGTATTTTGTTTATTTTATAATTTAAATCAAAACAAACCGCATGCAAATACACAGTGGCGGGCGGTGTATAAGGGCCGCCGAGCTGCAGCACTGACGAAATTTTACCAAAGTAGTAATCAAAAATAACCAGTTATTTCCGAAATTACTTAAATTACATAAGCAAAATGAAATTTTGATTACGCATTACTTAAAACAACAATATATTTAATTTTAAATTTAGATATTAAATGGCGTCCGCACAAAAATAAATACAATGATAAAATTAATACAATTGCTCTTTAGCCCCATTTTAATTAGCGAATGACGGAACTCCGAACACTCGCTTGGTATACGACAAACGGGGCTGCCGACATCGTAGCACCCTTTAGTTATGCCTGGACGCGCATTGAGCATACTTCGCATTAGTTAACGGCACTGTGCTGTATTGAGCAAATTCAATATAAATTCTGTTGAAGAACTTTTAAAAATCTCTTCTTCAAGACGGATTTTTATGAAAAAATTGAAATAAAATCACTGGGGCTGCCTACACCCACAGTAACTTTAAAAAGCAGCACGCCTGTTGATGCCAGATGCGGATAGATATGGTACAGCTAGGATGTGGCCGTGTATCTCATATATAATCTATACGAAGTACGGAACTGGGCGGCTTCACTACACCGGATACCGATAAAACATAGTCGACAGTGGAGTAGATTACCATCATACTGGTTATCAATAGAAAAGCATTTGATTCAAAATGCTATAAAAAAGTTTAATTCCAAAGTTATAGACAAGGCTGAGAGTTACAAAAACCTTCGCATGGACTTTACTCTAATTTACTTCTAAAATTAAGCTAATTAAGCTTTCTCATAAATTTATTGTCAATTTTTTGTGCAGCCCTTACACCTATAAACCCACGAGACGCTACTGCAAATACATATTGTAATGGGACGCCTAAATTTCTAAATTTTATTTTAATTATTTAATATTTCAAAAAGATATTTGCTAATGTAATTCTCACTCTGTATATTTTAGCACTGTAAGTTTACATGCAAATATATACATACCAAGAAATGAACCATTTACGACGCAATATACTCTGGCATCCACATGTTGTATGTAACTGTCAGTGAGGGTGGCCGTTAGACCATAAATATTAAGAGACCCTGTGTGTGATAATATGATAATGGGTGTGAATGAGCGCCGAAATTGTATGTGTGACCTGGCGAGAAGGACGATGCCATCGGGTGTGCATCTCCGTAGAGCACTTGAGATATCCAATAGGCGCCTATGGGAAAACTTTGAGAATAGTAAAAAATTAAGGGGGGTGGTCGAGGGACTCTTCTCGTAGCGGGCGAGAAGGAAACATCGCTGCTAATAAAAGCAGTACCGAAAATAATAATCGACGGATGATCTACTTATTCATCGAAGTGACCGATCAGTTGAACGCCAAGGTGCTCTAATTGCGTTGTTTTAGTGGGGGCATAGTTAGTGCCAAGAAATTGCGAGTTTGTGTACGTATTCAGCGAAACCAGGGAACCCCAGCAGTTGCCGTACACCAACCGGAGGAAAGTTCATCTCAGGAGCGGCTTACCACGGAGGAAACTTTTACAACCAAAAGCACCACAGGGTTAAGAAAAGAATTTGTAAGTGTTGTTATCTATAACACTGGTCAACAAAATTTCACATTTATTTTGTCCCATGAGGTAAAGTGGATGAACTTGGTAGTACTTTTTACACTTATTTCATATCTCTTTTCAGAATTTTTCTATCAGGCAGGGTTTCAGTATAACAAAGCAATGAAATTGTGATAGTATTTATTATAATATGTAATAATCATGAAAAAATGACTTACGGAGTGATATATTTACTTGGAAAATATGCTTATATATGATTTTCGGCTGTACTTTGCATCAGCAACATCTCAGCGTCTAGCAATAGTTGCCAACATAGCAGGGCTCCATTTGCCTTTGCATCATGAGCACTTTCATCGTCGCTTAGTGTCATTTTTTGTGGAGGTTTAGGAACAGGTAATTCCGGACTGTGAGGTACTGGTCTCAGTGCAGATGGAATATTAAGATATTTTACAGTATGTTTGGATTT
>JARFOC010000608.1:399376-427591 GCA_031763485.1 Osmoderma eremita
CTCTTATACTACATATCTATGCACGCATATTTTAGGTGGATAAGCGAATATCCTGGAACATAAAAACTAAGGGTGATAAAGAAATTCTGACAACGTAATTGATTTCAGCATGCAAAAGTATATCGAAAATTTTTGTGCTTGGGAAAAAAATCTTGTTAACCAGTGTAATTTGCCAACACCTGTTTGTAGCGCCATATTTCTTTTTTTCTGCTAGGTTTTTAATATAGTCGTAAATTTTATATCTATTAGGGTCCCGTTAGTAATCTAGAGTTTTCATTGGTTGACTTACCTTCATTTATAACTGAGTTAATAAAAACTATTTTGTGTAGGAATATACATTTTGTTTTTAAAGTAAAATAAAGTCAATCCCGATCCAGTTACAGAGCGATCCAGCTTTAGTTAATCGCCAGATAATGAAAATTCTATTTTTGGTTAAATAATTAGGGGTGTTAAAATACCGCATTTCAGTCCAAACCTGAATCGCTATGAGACCACAAAAATAAACCCAAAAATCAATACAAACCGACAATTATAAAGTAAGTAGCTCTTTCACAATAATTTTTATTCGTTTATTCAAGTCATATGCTCATTTATCATTTTTCTTGCAATATAAACAAACCCTTTCTTTTGTGCTTAGATGTAACATCACCCCAGGTGCTCCAGAACATTAATCAGGCCAACGGGGAGCTGTTTGTTATATTTTGGCGCCCAGTTGCAATTTACCTTTAATAATAAAGCATGTTTCATGTAAAACATTTACTGTAAAACCGGAATTCCAGAAAGCACACACTCGAGATACCATTAACCAACTAAAATCAAGTAGTTGTCCATCTGATTCTGTAAACAAAAAAAAAACTGAGGTAAAACGTATACACAAATTGCATTAAAACATATGCATGTTTTATTAGATAATTCATTCACAGCACGTGCAATAACTACGGGTGCGTAGGTACGTACATACACTCCAAGCTTTTACTCAAAGTCTAGTCTAAGAGAAACGTAGAGATATGTAAAAAGAAATTTTTTGCATCCTAAGGCTCAATTCGCACCAAGCCCATCTAAATTGGTGAACAGTAGTCAAATCGGAAGCATTTGGATTCATCTAATTAGCTGCATATCAAGGTGAGAAAAGCACCAATTGGATTAGCATTGAATACGTCACGACAAGACGTTGACGTTGAAGATTCAACAAATTTAATATTTCGTCGTAGTAACGTAGGACGAAACACACTATATACTGTTATGAGCTTTCTTCGACACGAATTTAATATGTCTGGAGTGTGAAAATACAGTATTGATAAAAATCACCACAGCTTGATTGCCCTTGACTTGACTGGCTTGGGGTAAATGAGCCCAAAAATTGCTTTATTAATTAATAAAAGTTCCAGCTTTTCTGTTTCTGATTTAAAATATACTAGAGCGTATTGATTAGTTTTTCTACTGAAAAAAAATATGCATCAACCATGATAATCAGTGAGTTTAACGAAATATACATCACCAGCCAGTATGGAAATATATCAAATTGTCACTGATAGAGTGAATACAATTGAGTTTTCTTTCTTGTGATTATATTATCAATTTCATAGAACAGGTCTCCTTTCGGAACAGTATTCAATGGGCTTGATTTTTCTTACATCCTCGCTTAAGCAAGTTTTCTTTGGCGGAGTCCACATTGTTTTTATGACGGCTATCTAGCCAGTTTGCACCGAAATACTGAGCAGCTGAGCGAATAAGAGCAAGTCCTGATATTTCTAGTGTTCACGTTAATAAAAGTATATACAGTACTTGACCCATTTATTATGGGCACTTAGTAAATGTCTGTTAGTGTGCCTAAAATGCATCCTAAGTTTTCATAGCACACTTGATCAAATTTAACATAAACCCATAATTAATAGAGAAGCGGTAACAGACATTTACCAGGTGGGCGTAAGCCTTGTATAATCGTGTACATAACTACAAAAAATGACCGGTTACTAAGGTACGTTTGCGCAACACCGCCTACGTCGCTTCGATCAGGTTGAAACTTGCACGCATTTTAGATGAGCGTATGTACTGCATAGGTGGCTATTGTCATTGCCTTAGGTTCAGTACAACGTGTATAGTGACAGCCGAACAATGTCAGTTCCGATCGAAACATGCTCCAAGTTTGAAGTGCGAGCAGTCATTCGTTTTTTGCATGCACATAATGAAACACCTACCGAAATTCATTTAAAAAAATACTGAAGATTTACGGAGAAGACGCTATGAGTCGAAAACAACTAAGTGCTTGGTGTAAACAGTTCAAAAGTGGAGGTGTGCGAAAAAAACCATCAACAGCGAAAACGAATGAGAATTAATTAAAAGTCGATACGTTGATTCGAGAAGATTGCCGGTTGAAAATACGGGAATTGCCCTACTGACCGGCATTCCTAAAAGCTTTGTTCGTGAAATCGTATCTGAGTTAGGCTATCGAAAAGTGTGCGCGAGATGGGTACCAAAACTGTTGACCAACCAACACAAAATGCAACGAATGGCGACGGAAATGGATCATTTAACGCGTTATCATCAGGAAAACGGATTTCTAAAGTCTATAGTTGCAGGACACGAAACGTAGGTATACCGCCATACCCCTGAATGAAAAAGACTCGATGACGTGAAAGCATCCGAGTTCGCCAACACGGAAAAAGTTCAGCAGTCTGCAAAAGAGACAATGGCAACTGTATTCTGGGATATGGAAGGCATTTTGCTGATAGAGTTTATACTACCGAAAGCAACAATCAACAGCGATATTTATTGTCAAATTCTCGAAAAACTACCCAAAGCCATTCCCCAAAAAAGAAGAGGAAGGTTGACGAAAGGAATCAGGTTGTTGTATGATAATGCGAGATCGCACCCTCATATCAGAAACACAATTGGGAAGTTATAGTCTATCCACCCTATAGTCCAGAACTAGCTCCTTTTGATTTTCATTTGTTTGAGCCGTTGAAAGCTCATTTGTCAGGTAAAAGGTTTGAAGACGACGACGAAGTTCAAGAGGTAGTACGGCAGTATTTTACAAATTTGGATCGCACCTTTTTTGAAAAGGGTTTACAGAAGCTTGTGCCTTACTGGGATAAGTGCTTTAATATTGGCGGCGATTTTGTTGAAAAGTAACTAACAGTTCACGCTTTTACTTAGTATATGTGCGATTTCTATAAACAAAATAGTCTGCCTGTAATTCACAAATGTATCTTAGTAACCGGACATCCTCGTACATTGTTGAAATATTGTTAGTCAATTGCCAATGCAACAGTATCACATTATCTGATTTGTAGTATCCCCAGCAAATAAAATACGAATTGTAATATTGTATAATTCAGTTTTATTTTTGTAGTTTCAACGTTAGTCATTTGTGCCGTGCTGCGAAGATTTCATTAAATCCCAGGGCATCACATGCAGAGTTTCATGCATAGAATTTCAGCGAAACGTTCGTAACTAACCCGCTTGTTTGGAATATTTTTACTAAAATTTAGTTTCAGGTTGATATTAAAAATTTGTACAGTTTGTGTGTTATTAGTTTTAATATGTACGCTCTCTACGAAAACCGTCTCTATAAATAAACGTTTTGAAACTGTATTCCTATAAATTAAAATTCTAAAAAATTTATTTTGTTGCGTATATGTAATGGACACACAATACTTTACAGAACTGTAACTATTTTCATGCTTACATACTCGTACATCAATAAGCTTTACTGCATCGTGATCACTATGTATATTTCACAAACAATTTCTATCATTCGCTTCATATTTACTATAATAATCAAATTGAATGTCAGTGTTATGTTGTTACTAGGTCAGTTTGGTGTACATAAAGTTTCCAGATATTTTTATATAGGTATCTTCAATATATTTGGAGGTATAACACAAACTGGGAACTTGGTTGAAATATTTACGTAGAATTAGTATTGCTTGAAAACTTTTTAAAATACCCTGCCATAGCACTTAAAATTCTCTCATTAAGAAATCGGGAGAACATTAGATCCTAAAAGTATTCTGACCAACAATACAACTATCGAATAAAATTAATTTGGCGAGAATTCCAAGGTTCAATTTGTCTGGAAAACCCTTGATGTTGTACCAACAAAATGTGAAAGACTACAACTGCAGATATAATATATACGTACGTAGTTCCTACGTGAACAATACATAACACCACTGTATTCGATGGAATTACTTTGATTATTCGCAAAGCCTTTGAACTATGCCTGTCTAAATCCGCAACCTCGTTTCTTCGAAAGATAAAAGTTCGGTAGAGTCAGTTAGTTGAATACTTGCAGCCTGTATGATACGGAAGGCTCCGATGGTATCCACACGTAAGCATGTCGGACGCATATTATCTACACAAAGCGCATGGTTTCGGTATTAAAAGTTTCATTCCAGCTTCGACCTTAAGGGTATCGCGTAGCGAGCAGACGAGTCTATATCGCCTCGGCGTTCTTCTTGTGTTGTTTCCCTTTGACTTTTTCTTCGCATCTTGCTGAAAGTGCGCGTAAAATTAATGTTGTATAAAATAGACGGTCTATATTTCGGCAGATTATTTTTATCAGAGGCCTAAGCGATTTGTGAAATTACCATTTTTTCAGCAATAAAAAGCATTTTTTATCTCGGCCCACTTTCCTTAGTGTATCCTTTTTGATACCGCAGCCATTTAGGGAAGTTACTTTTAGCATGCCCATTCTTTTCGTAATGAAAATGGATCTGGTTTATTTAATTTAACATATTCCCGTAGGATAAAGCAAATGTAAGCAAATACATTTCTTAAGAAATTATAACTGCGCGAATTTTCGGGAACACATATTATCCCAGTTTCGAGGTGGATTAGTCTTTATTATCCCTCGTTTTTCGCTAAATAATAATAATAATTATTATTATTAGTATTTATTGCCCAACAGGCCAAATCGCCAATAACAGGACAAGAAAAAATAACTAAAACTAAAAAGCATGAGCACACGTTGAAAGCATAAATTTAACCTAAATTAACATACATATGTCATAATATAGACAAAAGTGCTGGTAACAAATTATAACAAAGTCATACAAATACTCCCAAATATAATAAACAAGGTAATTAGATTGTAAAGAATGTAATGTAAAATATGTTGGGCAAACGAGGCGACCAATTTTAACACGTTTTAAAGAGCACCTTGCTCATTTTAGAGGTGGTAGACCAGAAAAGTGTAGTCTTGCCCAGCATATTACTTGCGAAAAAGTATATGACGCCCAAGTACCAGGGAGAAACAACAGAGGTGGGCCAAGGAAATCCTAGAACGAAGGAACTAGAGATGCAGCCAAGGAAGTGAATATGTTTTGGAGAGACCCATTATAAATATTCTTAAACTAAGTTATAAAAGTTCTGTTTGGTTGGGTACTGGGATAGTTGAAGTACAAGGGGCTGAAGTAATTGAAAAAGAAACGCCAAAAAAGTGGCAACAACACGCGGTATTCCCAAGCGGTCACCCATCCAAGTACTAACCGCGCCCGACGCTGTTTGACTTCAGTGATCGGACGAGAACTGGTCTTTTCAACGTGGTATGGTCGTTGCCTATGTTAAATGCGTTACTGACGATATATGTACAGATCACGTTTATTCTATTCAAAATATTCTTTCCAACGCATCATTATGGCTTTCTCATCATCTACTATTTTCCCTTCCTTAGCTTTGATATATAAAATTTTACTTTGTTTGTCTTTTCTCATATTTTTTAGTATTCCATAAAACAGCTTCTGATTACCTTTACATCCCTTTCCATCGCTTCTCCGAAATCTTGCCACGACTTTTAATTTGCTACCATTACTAATTTTGTTAACTTTTTTCCCTTGTTTTTTATATCTACTGTAAGTGTCGTCATTCTTATTACTCAAGTATATCTTCCATTGCTGATTCTTCAAATTTATTTATCGTCTTACTTCCTCCATCCACCACTTCGTATGCTTTATATATCTGTTTATTTTACTAAATCCACAGGTTTCCTCAGCTACTGCTACTATTGCATCTCTGACAGTTTTCCATAAATGCTCTATTTACATATTACTTATATTTTCCTTGATTTTATCCTTTTCCAATTCAATTTATAATGAAATTCAAAAAGAAAAACGGGAAATATAGTAATTTAAATATGCCGCGTAACGGATTTTAACTTACTTTCTTAAGGTAGAGGGCATAAAACCCAATTGGGATTTCATGTTATTAAGATGCCATTCTCTACTACCTCTTATCTCTGTTCACTATTGTCTGTGCTCTGTCAGTTAGTATTGGCCTCATTTGTTGTTTTATTATCCTTGCGTCTTTCTTTTCTTCGTTGTCCTGTATTTAATTGAATACTATAAACTATGTCTTTCTCAAGGCAATAAAAATATTATTTTATTGTGGCCTAAGCTAATTCTTGTATGCTTAATTACAAATAAGTATCATTTACGTTTATGTTTAATTGAAAGTTTGCTTTGACATCAACAATACCATTTACACCATAATAAGATAAGTTTCTTGTATAAACTTATTTCTCTTCTAGATTATCTAGATTATCACACTTACTTATCACCTTTGCAAGAGTACACTTATTTATTTTTGGTTATAAAGCCAAAGTCCGTAGTCCTTTTAAGAATGTGTAGACGTTGCTATCACTGCGTTAGAGGAATGGGCAAACATGCATGGCTCTTTTTTTTCAGAATCCCTTAATTAAATGGAATACCCCTGTAAGATGATACACTCAACACTGATTACGTCTAACGGAAACTTTTAAATCCATGTAAGTGGATTAAAGTGAAAGGTATTGCGGAAGCTATCGCCACACATTTTTTCATTATCATAATTCCATGGTCAACAAGAAAATTACATTCCCACTCCTTGTTTATACTTATACGTGTCGCTTGTAACAACCTTCTTTAATTACCTACATAACAAACTGCCGAATATATCAATAGATTTTGCAAAAAATATATTTAATTGAGTCTAAATGAGTACGAAATAGTATTAGTTATTGTTAATAATGCGCACGTTATATGCATGTACATTGTTAACCATTGTGGCAGGGTGATCATTTAATTAACTAACTACAAATAATCAAACAATGCATTGCCATCCCAGATAATGTGCCATACTAGTAATTTATATTGTTCACTTAATAACATCAAAGATAATGAGAATATGGTTTCAACACTCCCACTATATATACTAATTACGAACACATCCAACATTCTCTATGTATTTTAATACTTTCATTGTGTTACCCTAAAATGACCATAACAACATTTCCATGTACTAAACATTCATTATACACTATTGACAGAATTTTGTTGTATAGTAGATTTCATCATATCAGTAAATATGATAAAATCTACTATACACCAGTTTTACTATCGTACCAAACAGTTTTACCGTTCAGATATACAAGGTGTGCAGGAAAGAATTGCCGTATTTAAAATCAAATAACTTAGTAATGGTATGATGTAGGTTGATCGAGTTAGCAGCGCTCGATAGTGGATTGATGCGGAATATTTCGTAAAAATGATGAGCTGGTTCGGTCAACATTTACCGTTCATTAGGCTTACTTTAAGAGTAACGATTCTTATACGGTTGTAAAGTCAAAGATTTTGTACACACTTTAATATTAGATGGGTGGTGGAATCCCTCAGAAAAAAATTGGGGAAATTGTGGGCACAGAAGATGAAAACATGTGTACCTGTCAAGGACAAACCACCTGGTCGTCGAAGAACTGCACCCCTCTCTTGAGAGTATTGTGGCGTTGGTACCGCGATCATATGAAAACAATCACAAGCAAAACAGCATAAGTATTGCATATGCGCAAATCAACTGTGAACACAATTTTGAAGGGGGAATTGAAGTTTAATGCATACAAGATTCAAATACATTTAGTTTGGTGATAAACTTTCTCCTTACAGGCGCCCTTAAAAAGCAAAATTGTCACCATTGGGCGCCAGAATATCCAAGGAAAAACACAATCCCTACGTAGTCCAAAACCCACGCTATGGTGACTGCGGGAATTATCTGTCTGCACCTTTTTGAGAATATACTCAGCGTAGCCCATAACGTAAATGGTAATCGCTATTGTGCGATACTTCAGTACTTTTTGGTACCCCCGCCATAGGAATTTGATGGCCTTAATCAGGGTACATGTTTCAGCAGGATGCGGTCACCACACACCAGCGTCTGTAGAAATCCTTAGAAAATTTGGTTTGGCTTCCACATCTGGCCGCTTGGTCTGCGGACTTCACCACACTGGAGTTCCTTTTTTGGAGATACCGCAAAAATAAAGTTTATGTCAATAAACCTCCCATTTTACGGCAGTTAGAAGAAAACATACTGGAAGACAATAATGGAATCGGCAGTTTTTTACCAATAAAGTTTTGACCGAAACGGACGGCACCTCAACAATATAATTTTCAAAACAAAAATCAAGAAGGAAAATCCATTCCTGGACACTCTGCACAAAAATCAATACATAGTGGATACTCAAAATATTCGGTGCAGTTTTTTTATCTCCGTAAAAACCCTTCTAAATCACAGTTCTGGCAAAAACAATAACGATTTTTGATCAGGAAATGGTGCGTGTACACTAAATATAACCCCCCTAACAAATTTAAAAAAAAAACTTTTCTTTTCATGTTTTCTAGAGAATATTACTTACACCTTAGAGTCAATTATATTTTAGCTATACAAGTATTTCATAAATGCCTCTAGTATGAAAAATATTCAATAAATATGTAAAATAGTTTTTAAGAAAAAAATCTTTCTAATAAATTTATTCTTTTCTAGAAGCTATTACTTTTTAGTGGGATTTACATTTAACACAATTGTACAGATTGTAATCGCTTAAACATATTACCCATTTCTTAGGCGATTGTATTGTCCTGAATAATGTAAAAGGAACCTATCTATATTCAAAGACAAAGAGAATGAAGAACTGTGTCAAATAAAACAATTCCCTTTTATTTAGAGGAAAATCCACGAAACACAGTGGGTCCATAAATAGCTTATTTGAACAAATGTTATTTTAAAGGTTCACTTCCATATTCTAATGTTGTTGAATATACTTCGAATTTTAAACGGCAAAAATAAACATATAAATGTAGGTTATTGCAAAGAAAATTCATGTCAATACCTGTAAATAAAGAAAAATTAATGTAATTCTAAGAATTTCCAAAAAGCCAGTCTAAAGCGTTAGGAGTGCCCACCAAAGCACTTCGGTATGTTTCAAATGAAACTATCCATGAAGACCTTATGTTAAGGACGTCATCAAAGAGTACACTATAAAAAACCACAACAAGTTGGAAAGCCACCCAAACGCAGGAAATTAACAAAAAAAACAGGTCACCGACTTTCCTGAAGAGGAGTCACCGAGGAAATTTCATCATGCCACTATAGGGCGCATTGGCTTAGAAGCAAACACATTAGCTTATAGAATATTTCATAATTATAATTGGTAACACAGTCATTAAGAAAAATTCAAACAATTTACTACTACCCACCGGTAAACGAAAGAATTTTGTAATATTCTTGAATATGCTTAATAAATGGACTGAAACTAAGAACATGCCAGTGGAGATTCAGTAAACAAACATAGCCACAAACATAGTACAAAAAAGAAGATAAAAATGGAAGCAAATAGGTGTTTATCAGGTTAGAGCTAGCTTAATGTCCCTAGCACAACTTCATGTAACAGATATTACTTCATCAAAAATGCATTGTTGGAAAGTTGCTTGGACGTTCGAGAAAAAGGACCTGATTGATCTCCGATCATTGCATTGCACTTTTCCTTCCGCCATCAGTAACTTCAAAAGCAGATAACTAAAGAACTCCAGATTTCTTTTACGTAAATATGAATTAAAAATATGAAATTTTATTGGTGTTCTGCAATGATATATTAAAGCACAAAGTTTCAATTGATTAAACCCTAAGTAATATTTACGTAGCGTAAATATTACTTAGCCTAAATATTACTTAGGGTAGTTATAAAAGCTTTGCTTTTATAACTGCAATACACTACCTACGTTAAAAAGAACCCAAATAAGGCCCCACCGGCTGAGTATTCACTTTCCAGGACATGATGTTCCTTTTTTCCATTTCCGAAACTACTTTTGAAATGTCAATATGCGATTTTTATATAGACATTATGTTTTCTTAGAATTGAAAGTGAATGTGCGAAAAAATACACTTCGAAACAAAATAAATGTTTGAACTTTACCTGTGAAATATTGGTTTTCTCCGCCCTTATATATTTGATGCTTATTTTGGATGGAGGGGTTACTTTACGATCGCCTTAAAATACGTCGACATTCCTAATTCCCAATCTTTTAGAGGAGATGGATGGCACGCTTTTACTAGCACCGACATGTGCACATACCGAGTATATAAGGGAGGATCACTGGGACAAATTAATTTATTTGCAGTAAA
Organism: Osmoderma eremita; assembly: GCA_031763485.1. Taxonomy (NCBI): domain Eukaryota; kingdom Metazoa; phylum Arthropoda; class Insecta; order Coleoptera; family Scarabaeidae; genus Osmoderma; species Osmoderma eremita. Next base: position 409,808 of record JARFOC010000608.1, read on the forward strand.
TGTCAGGAAAAGAAAGTATTCGAATTCACCTTTTCATTTTTATTCAGCTCTCCGTAGGGTTTACTGCATGTTAAAGTCTCGTAAAAATTCCATTAAATCAATGCCGCTGCTGTAAAATTATATAAATAAAATAAAATAGAACATGGTCTCAGTAAAGAGATTTATGAAATTTAATAGCAGTATTGAATTAAAATATCTATATCTATCCAAGAGTTAATTACATGAAACGCATGTACAGATTTCACAGGATTTTTATTTAAAAAGAATATGTGTCTCTTATAACATATTGTTACATGATCGCCTACTGTAATCGCAAGAGAGTTTGCATTGAACGCGAAACTTTTTCATTCCTATTTTATTTATAAAAAAAATTATGGGATTATTTACGTCATCATCATCCCTATACCTCTTATACTCGATGGTGTCGAGAGATTTCCCAGTCAACTTTAATCTTCCCCAAAGTTTGGCCGCTTCCTTCTGTCTCTGACGACAACTTCTGCTTCTTCCCATGTTATTCTTACCTCTGCAAAATTTCAGCAACACTACTATACCAAGTAGTTCTGAGACGTCCTCTTCTATTTTTGCCCTTTCTCCTAGTTTCCCATATTTTATTTTCTTCATCCTAAATAAGTGTCCAGTCTCTCACTCTCTTCGTTTCTATTCTTAAATATTTCGTCTCGGTACCTTGCAGTCATTTCTCTTGCTTATCATTTAGCACGAAGTCCTCAGTTCCGTAAGCTAAAATTTGGATATAAATTGCTTCATTTAATTCAATTTTCTTTGTGTTTTGCGTTGTATGTTCTTGTCGCCGTTTTTATTTTATTTACTATTTCGTCCTGTCGAATACTTTTATTATTGAAAATTACCCCAAGGTACCTCAATTCTTATAGTTGCTCTAGTGTGTGGTCTCCAATTTTAATTCAAATAATTTTAAGATCTGCTTCTTTTCTTAAATTACTTGAAACACCAAGAACTTTCCAAAGCAGATAGCATAAAGTACTTTGGTATGCACTTAGACAAACTGTTAAACTGGCAACACCATCTCACCCCCAAGCGTAACCAGCTTGGCCATCCCTTTTCCAAAATGTACTGTCTCATTGGAAGAAAATCGAAACTGTCACTGCTTATTGTTAGTAAACTTCTAGTGTATAAAACTATATCGAAACCGATATGGTTGTACGGAAACAGTTGTCGCGTTAGTGCATCAAATATCGCGATCATACAGTGATTCCCTCCTCTATATATATACATACCTATTATACTTTGTGGAGGTAGATACTGAAGTTATTTGACACCTAAAATATTAACAATAGGTATTTATCTGCCCTGTTCAGGATACTCAGTAAATTGATTGTCACTGTAGGTAACTGCCCAATACTCCTAAAAGTAATCTTAATCTATTCTAATAACTTATAGTTGAATTGAACTGCCACGAACCTCAGTGGCTGAACTAATGGATTATATTTTTTTAGTTTTCTGGGCTTCCCACATTATGGCGTTCACTGTATGAACTATCTATGACAATATGAGGCAGTTTTAATTCAGTTTTATTTTTTAATCCAATAAAGCTTACTTGATTGGCATTTGCTGTTATCAAAAACAATATATATAATTAAATTCCAAATGTTATTAAATTAATTATGCATTAATTTAGTTTATAACCAAAAAAGTTTTGCTTCAAAAACGTATGATAACTCTCTATATAATTTAGATGCCAGTTGCGCCAATTGAAGTTGATGTATTAGGAAACGTACCGTATTATATGAGATAACAAATGAATAACATCAGTCACCAGTTCTCCATCACAAGCGTTAATAAGTACTATACGATTTTAATTAGGTTGAGACATTACCGTTTTACATTCCTACGATAAACTAAACTACAGGGCAAATTACTCACGCCACAATAGGTGTCTGTTTATGTTCACGGGACGCCGCTGTGTATATCTACGCTCCAGGTTATTAAAGTTTAATGTAGTTCTAATATAAATGTATTGTTTCCAACGTTATTATCTCATAAGTCTAACATAACGTGTGTCTTTATTAGTGCACACTTCACAAGTGCTCTCGCTATTATAGCAGAAGCGCGGTCTGTTTCTATTCGGTGAAGATATTAAAATAATGCCATCCATATCGGTAGGCGGTCTCATTTTATTGCTCTTATTTTTGTACAGATAATTCTTTTTAAAAAAGCCATCCTCAATGCAAGAGATGTAACTGCTCGTACATGATTTGGAGTTAAGGATGACTTATTGGAAATAACATGAAGTTAAAATCTTTGAGAATAGGTATTAGAAGTAATACATACGAATACCAGTATCTTTAGTACTCCAGCAATACAATACAATACAAAGTCAAACCAGGCTTATTTTAAGGAGTAGATAAGTTGCATATTATTATGTGCAATGTAAATTTGAACCAAAAACACCCAAAATAATTTATTCGTCTACTATACACAGTGATTAGTGGGATAAATCAATTATATCTTGCATTGTTAATGCAAAAATTAAGGATTAAAATTAAATATTACCTGCTAGTACTTAAAAAGGAATTATTCAAATTTAATTATCTAATAATAAAAGCTTTCAGAATTTAAGGATTAACATTTACCATAAGCTCTCGTTATAACACTAGTTGAATATTCACTTTACTGTAATTATGAAATCAGATAACTGAAAAATGTATTAAATGCCTATCTATTAAGCTCTTAGGATATACTACGGAAACTAATTGCTTTGCATCCAATTCTCAGAAAGAAAGACTTCCTAATGTTGCACTTCCACCCTAAACAGTCATAACAATGTGGGGAACCCAGATAGATGCTGTAACTTTATATGCATATCATGTTACGAAAACTAACAGCCTTCATGCGTGAATTATCAGATGACAATTCTTGATCTGTGTCAGTTATTTGAAAATTAAAAGTATATAAATATATTTAAAAATATATAAATATACCTCTGGGATCACACAACACGTCTGATTGCGTAGTTCCAGACATTCTCACGCACAGATAGCTGTTTTGGACTGCATAGTCCTCATCAGTGTACGTCGGAGCAATGTTTGTTGCTCGTTCAGTACGCCGTATCGTCAACTTCACGTTCGCGCATCCCTTTCGAAAAGCCTCCAGAGACATCTAACGCCCAGCAGCAGATTCATGGCATAATAAGCCGGTTATTTGAGAATAATGTTCTAGAGCCAGGCGCGACCGGTGCTGACGTTTTGAGTGCGCACTTGGTAGGAGAGTTCTAATTCGTGCGACGTCGTGCTCTCTGTTTAACAACACGGATGCTATACGAAGTCGCACGAAGCAACACTATCTTAGCAACTGCCCACCCAAAACGCCATCACTGGTCGCACCTGTCTAAAGCAATAAGTTGCTTTTTTAAATACCAACTACGGTTTTGTGTCAGCATTCATAACTCAAATGGAATCCAAAGAAATTTGTTTGGTTGAGGGTACAAATTAATAAAAGTAAACCACCTCGATGAGTGAAGAACTGCGGATACGTATTTCGGCAACTAAGTTGCCATCCTCAGCAGAATCTACGAAGGAAAATAATGTTAGACGTCGCACTCTGGGAGATTTGCACCACACAGAACACCACTTGAATAACACTGTTATGCACTGTTATGTGGTGCATTTTAAACCACCGTATCCTATTATTTGTATTTTATGGTACAAATTAACTCAATAAAATTGTCATACAGTAGTGTTAAGGGAAAATTGGGAAAGAATGTTTGATAAATTTAAAAATACTATAAATAATAATGTTGAATTTAAATCACTCGCTGAAGATTCCAGGGTTTTAACTGGGGAATTTATTGAAACATTTAATATGGCATCGTTTTTGATATCTTACAACATACTATCTAACTTACAAAATTAAATATATTAAGGGAATATTAACAATACGTGCATTATACATGATACTGAATAAAATAATAGAAGCGTTGCCAAATGGACAAAAGAATTGTGGGGTATTTCTCGTCCCCTCATAAATTTTATTGAGAATATATGATTTAGAATTCAAAGGTACCGCGCACAAATTATTGAGCACAAAAAACAACATGGTACGACCGAATTGGTTAAAGGTGGAGGGAGGAATGTCCAAAGGTCCATATTAGGACCATTCCTTTTTTCTATTAGACACCAACGACCTTCCAGACGTAACGAACCAATTTGTTAATTATCACAAAAGAAAATCATAGTGACATAAAAAACCAGATTGTTCACACCCTTCACAAAATGAACGACTGGTTTCAACGGCGTAATTTCGAATTGAATATACAGAAAACCAAATTGATATTTTCACTCGCCCAAGATAATGACTTAGCAATCATTATGGAAATACACACATGGAACCAATTTCCAACATAACATTCGTTTTTTGCATTAAGAGTCATTGCATCGGAAGTTCGGAAGGAAGCTGCTCTCTCAGCATACCACGCCTACGCTATGGTGTAATTTTCTGGGAAACTCAACGGATGCAAAACGAGTTTTTATTGTAACAAAAGCTTGCATACGCTGTATTTTTAACCTGAAAAAAATGCAAACATGCGGTGAAATGTTTGGACAATATGGACTACTTACATTGACCTCATTGTATATCTATCAGTGTGCGTGCTTTGCAAGGTAATACTATAGCGAACTTTTAAGTGACTATAAAACCAATAACGGCTACAAAACCAGAGAGTCCCTTCGTGGAACTTTAAACAACTTCTGTGCGGATCCATAAAAAGTATCATTTTAAAAATATAAAATCACATTGGAGAAACTTATAAATCACAACAATTGAAACATTTAAATTAACTATTAAGAAGCATTTAGTTTCAATGCGATATTGAGATATACGCATTTTTTTTACTCGTAGAATGTCCTAATAATTATATATCTATTACTGTGGTTAGCTCTAATTTTCAATCAATTAACTCTACTACGAAAGTTGATTTATAAGTATATGTATTTGGATAGAAGGCATAAGTTCTTAAACGAGAAGTTTGGTAAATATTTAATTATTTACTCCTTCTATAACTAATTATTACCAATCATTACTTCATAATCACTCTTTTTGCATATTTGGCACAAAATACCTGTATATTTATGGGTATGTTTTTTTATCTTTCTCTTGTATATTTGCCTACGCTTAGGCTTTGGTGTATAGCAAACTCCAAAAATAAGTAGAGAAACACGTATCAATATACCCATAGCTGAAAATAAAAAAGCATATGTTATCATTCATCATATTAAAATCAAAAAAAATTAAGGTATTCGAAGGAACTATTAAAAACAACAGATTTATACAAGAAAACTTATAGGAAACTATTAAATATTATTTTTCCAATATATGTAGAACAAATGGCGTATAAGTGATATTAAACGCGAATATCAACAATAAAAGCTACCGTGGTATTATGCATAAGTACTGCGATACTATTCATGTGCTACTGCCTTTGATACAGACGCATTGTATTTGAATAAGCAGTAAAAAGTCCCCTGAAATGTTAAGGTGCATACAGTTCATACAGCACGCAACCTTCTCATTTGTAGATGCAAAATAATGCAAAAAGAGGACTGGTAGTTTAATTGCCTCCGACATTTGATTAGAATAAAGAGAGATAAATTAACACAACGTGTTAGGAAGGCAAAACGATACGAAAGACTGACACAATGAAAAATCGAGTTGTTTTCCTCTGTCTTGTTTTTGAGAAAATAATTACTTTTTGAAAAAATTCTTTGTAATAAAAGAGCGGTTCATTTAATAAAACACCAAAGAAAACACTAATTTAAAACCTTAAAATATTAACTCTCGAAATAGTATCTTACCACAACTGCAGATTTAAATGCTGGACATGTTTTTCGACAACTACCTGCAACAAAGCGAAATAGTGTTTAATAGAGTATAATTTCTATTGCTTTCGTACCACAGTCATTCTATATATTATTTATTTTAAGTATTAGTTTGACTGTGCTGTCTTAATATAAATATAGATTGGCATAAATTCTTTTTACTTACCACTCTGTTTGACTTCCCATGTATCTCAAAGTCTTCTTATTTTTTATATTAAATTCCACACAAATCTTAGAAAGAATGTTCGTCTTAAATAGTCCCATTCAAGGGCACTTTAAATTAGTGCAATTTATTTCCATAACTTTAATGTGTACATAATTTACCTATAAATTCAACCAAAAACGCCAAATTCTAAATATAACAGCTTACGGTACGTCATTCCCACAAATACTTGGAAATCAATTTTGAATTTATTTATAGGGAAAATAACGTTCCAGATAGTAGGTCTGAAAATAGCTAATTAAATGGAATTGCTACCAACATAATTCACTTTTCTACACAATAAGCTCAATAAGCTGTTTTGAATTTATCAAGGCAATAGCAAGCAATACAGTACTGAATGCGTCTTCGGTGAGGACTCAAGAGACGCTAAGTTACTGTGCCGGGTTTTGTTTCTGTTGTGTGGATTTAATTAAAACAAATTAAATCCGTTTAAACAATTGCAAAATAGGAAACATATTTTCACGAATGATATCTTAGCTGAAGAATGTTTGGACCGAAAAGCAGAATTAATTAGCAAAATTTAATAACATCCAGAAATAATATATTACGAACAATATGTGTATATACGAAGCTTTTTGAAACTGAATTTAGGGAAAATTTCCATATTATGGGAAAATATGAAAAGCTTAGTTTGGTGTTTAAAATTTGGCCCTTGACTAAGTTATATTCTGGAGCCTTTGGTATGTTTAACTTGCTTGTTATTTATTGACGTCTGTAGCAGTAAACTTAAAATAGAGAGGGACATTTGTAAATTACTATATTTAATTCAATATGTAAATTGGAAAATATGGGGATTCTCTGAAAGGCTTCATAAAATGCCAATAATAATAATCATTCTACCTTTCATGCTGTCTTTCTAAACCTATATTTTCAGCCCGTTTAGGACGCGTGGCAGCAAAATTTATTATTCAATGCAAATGAGAGAAACGAAAAGGTGGAAGTGACCATTATTAACATCTCCTACTGACCCTTGAAGGTATTAATTAAATTCAATTTGACCCCATGTATCCTACACCATACATTCCGTATGATTACATTACTCGCTTGCTGCTAGCCACGTATACTGAAGTAGAATGCCTGACGTTACAAAATCAGACTCATTTACATACATACATACATACATACATTTGCAGATGAAAGGACAAATTGTCATGCTATGCAAATTGAGATCAAAATATTTCATGTTAAACCCAAACAATTTCAAATTTATTTGTTCCTGCAACTGTTCCTGCAACTAGATATAAGGAATATCACATTGTCACGGAATATGTAACTATATTCTTGCATCTTGTGGCAATTGCACATAGTTTTTGTGTAATTTGAATTAAGCGCTTAATTAATAAAGTGAATTAACGTAATTAATAATGCTATTTAATTGTACCGAACCCAAGGTTTGTGCCTGAAACTAAAATTCGTGACAATACAATTCTTTTTTAAATTTTCTTTGCCTGCTTAGGCAATAATCCATCCATAATTTTCAAACCATGTTGTATTTAAAATTGCATAAACTTAATTGATATTGTTTCCATTGTCCAGTCTAATTACCAATATACCATGACTTGTTTTTAAAATATTATAATCAAATATCTCTTCTGTAACAGAACAACATTTGCTAAAATTATGTTAAAATAAAATAGATACGTTGTTTTAAGCATGAAGCTTATTAACCATGCTGGGCGATAATATATATTTTATATTTACAAACTTGAAATTTGTAGCAATGGCGAGCATGATTTCAATATATACTAGCGCAATTCCACTATAAAATATGTAAATAATATGCACTGATATAGTCTGAATAATTTATATAATATGACACACAATATTCAAATAATCCCAATAGAAGCTTAATGAAAATTTCAATTATTTACATTAAAACCAAGTAACAAACTCTATTTGCAGAGTGGACAGCGACCAGCAAATCAGATCGATGCAGAGGTGATTGTGAAAATAATGATACTAAACCACCCGGGCCTATGTTAACAGTAGGTGGCAACACATCAAAATAAGGTTAAGCCTTGGACATTTCATTTTTGGGAAAATGTTTAGAATAACATATATTTCTTATTATCCGATATGAATATACCTAGGTATAACCGTCAGTGTCATAAATCGACGAATTAACCGTAGAACTAGGTATGTAAATCTGAAATAAAGAGAAACTATAAATCCTTTTAGGTCCTGTAACCGTCGTAACCGTTTTATGTTGAACTTCTTTGCGTAACGTAACATAATAGAATTTTTTCAATTATCCTATAACCTTCTAATAACCTAAGACTATCGCAAATGTCTGCAAATATCTAGTCTTAGGTAAAAAAATACGAATCAAAAATCGATCCACTGATGTACTGTTTGATCTTCCTCATCATTTTTTCGTTCCTTGTTAATTTTTTATTATTTTCAGGTTTGTCTACAGCATACGCGACCCTGGCTACGTAAATTTAGGATTATTAATGCCCATAAGAAATCGTTAATATCTGGCGTCTGACAGTAATGTGGGAATAAATAATACTCAAGCGGATGACAGATAATGGGTCTAATTAATGTAACCAGATAAAAGAATATTTTATTTTTAAATACATTGTAAAGTCACATCCCATTCTCACACTATACAATACAAATAGGGGTGTGGAAGATTTTCACAAATTAACGTCGCGGATTCAAACGGGAAACCAGGCGAGCAAGTAAGAACGAGTTTCTTTGGGGGGTGTTGGCATCGAAGAAGACATGCCAGTCTCCAGTTACTGTGGTGTGAGGCGTCGATTTGTGTTTCTATTGTGCAGGGGAGCGTACGGCAACAAGTGTGGTCAACGTAAATAGGAGTATGCTGATACCTTGTACAGATCATTTTAGTAACTAAGTAATTGGTATGTTACTAGGGAATAAAAGAGAAACAGTATAAAAATAACGTCAACTTAGAATATATAAAAGCTAAAGTAATAAATACAAGCAAGTGGTAAATCGTCTAAGGAGAAGAAAATAAACTGTATATTTGAAGTTTACGAAGAGAGAGGTGAAGAAAGATTGAGCAGAGAGAGGGTGGAACACCTTACATTTAAAAATAACAAGGGTAGTTCAGATATTGATAAATTGAAATTCAAAATCAAATATAGTTATATCAACCTGCTGTACTAACGAATCGTACTAACCAGAGATAATATAGTAAGGATGGATGGAGCAGTTAATGCTGAAAATGTGATCCGTGTGGACTAGGGAGTAGAACTAAACGGACTAGCGCGCCAGATCTTATATTTCAAACTTGGCACGATAAATAATTCCATACATAATTCTATTCATTCTTCTCTACAAGATTTTCATGCATAGTGTCATACATAAAATGTGCAAAAAAATTATGCGGAAGGTGCGCGCAAGTTGCCCAGAAAATAACGCATTGACAATTTCCAATATTGGGGTATCTTCATTTCTCAGAACTGTTAAATCACAAGTTAATTATTAATTCATTTACTGAGAGGTGATGTTAATTCTTTCATTTACCAGACGAATTACTCGATAAACAATAATAATAAAAATAACTCTTAAACATTCAGTATATACACAAACTAAAAACCAAAAAACTATTAAGAACAACTAAAGTAAAAATTATAATAAATTTAAATACCTTCAAAGCCAAGTACAAATAACAGCTCATAAAAAAGGTCAATAACTTGGTCAATAATAAAGCCAATTAAATCCTAGATTTCCTAGGCAGAGTTCTATAATTTTGCTCTCAGTGTCCTCTATTACAAGTTTTGTAATCAGAGCCCTCTATTGTACATGAACTCCAGTCATAGCCCTTGGTTTACGCAAACCGTATGCAACTGCACTTGTGCCATATTTTGACATTGACGTTAATCAAAAGTCACATTTGACCCATTACATATGAGAGCTCTATCAGGGTTAGACCACAGGTAAACTTAAAATAACTCCTTTGGCACACTTATGTGTAAACTACATTAATCCTGAAAACTAACAGCAAAGAAGCGCTCAGCTTATTTAGAAAGTGAAGTAACGCATAACTATGAGAGAATAGAAGAATCTTTAACTATGTATAAAAATAGTAGACTCGGTATCATATAGGCGATTAATTCAATTTTTTCAAGTGGTGAGCTGGTGAGAAATTTATAGATTTTTTACCGGTAGGCGATGATAAGTTGCGTATAGAACTTTGCGTAATACTACTGTTTAGTGCTTCCATTCCAAGCTATTCGCGGGCATGTAATTCGCATGCGCAATGGTGGACAGCGTTGCCAGATTTCGTTTAATACTAGTAGACTTAATTGGCGGAATTAATTTGAATTTAAAAATACCTATGTTTTGATTTTTTTCTAAACTTATTGTAAAAAGTTTACACACAAATTTATGTTATTATATCAACACCGATGTTGTTGCCTTCTAACTAAATGTCCAATGGAATATACAATAATGGTGACCACATAAAGACATTTAAACAGTAGGTATAATAATAATAATAATAGTAAGTAAGTAATATCCGTAGGGATGTGGCGACCCCACCGGACAGCGGCCTCAAAATTTAAGACCGTTGCAGGCAGCCTGCGCCCCGCTGGTCGAAGGCTCCGAAGCGTCGGAGCAACGCGGAGCTAGAGACTGGAATGGTATAAGGGTAAATCCTGCCGAGCCATTAGAAATCAGGGCTACGGCGCCACGCCCAACACCTTACCTGTGTAAAGGTAGGCCAAAAAGTTGGGTACCACTGCTAGGGTTAACAACCCTCCAGTGGATAAGATACTTGTTCATGATTCTGAGCAGAGTAAGACGCCCACATAGATCCCGACTCGGAGGGGATCGACGGGAAGATGGAGAGCAGTCAATTTATAAATTCCCGCACGGGTTCCGTGAGGTCCATATGGAGCGCGGAGATATGCTTCCACTTGTTCATGTGTTACACCTTAAGTGAACCGACACGCCGCGGATATATGAAACGGATGCATGATAGATGGGTAGCTATAAGACCGGAACTCGGGTATCTTACAGCCCAAAATTTAAGAGATCAGGTATCTGCGCTAAAGAAACGTGGGTATGCATTTCCAACAAGTACCTCCAACGTTGGTAAGACCAACCTAGAGAGTCAGGATGAGTCAGCCAGTTGTGGTGACACCCAGAATAAATCCACTCACTATGAGGAAGAGACAGCTGAAATAGAAGCAAAGATATTGGAGAAACTAACTTTTGATCGGTCTAAGAAACGAAACAGATACATAGACTTTAAACAAGCTTTACCTACTTCAAAGATAAGAAAGGTGGGTCAGCGCTGACGAAACTACTGTCCGGCAATACAGACCTGTGGAGCTTGGATCGTTTCGTGTATGCGGCTGCCAAGGTTACCGCCCCGTTAAGGAAAAGGAACTATATTACCTGGAGAATCTGAAAAAAAGAAAAAATAAATTAAAAAATAAAACTGCAATGTGGAGGAAGAAAGCTTCAAGAATCCAAACCGTGTTGGAGTATATCTCCCAGAAAAAATAATTTACTCCAAAAGTTCGAAAGATATTTAACAAGATTAAGCAAGAACATCATACTTTGAATAAAGCTATACACAAGTTATAAAGGAACGCGCTATAAACAAAATTAGATCTTTTACTGCAATCATGAGAAATGTAAAAAAGGCTGAGGACAGAATAACACAAAACCGAACTTTTAATGAAAATCCCTCCGCTCTTTCTCGAGGATCCCAACAAAAACAAGGTAGACGCCCAGGATTACAAACTGTGGAAGAATACTGGAAAACCTTGTACGAGCGAACCATACATATTAACGAAGACAACCAAGCTTTGCGAGCTTTCCGCATCTTTTGTGAATGGACTTCTCCACAGACTCACTGTCTAGATATAAGTCAGAGTAAAGATTGACCACCTGTACTAAATACAAGCGTTAGTATATAAAAATGACTGTATTATTTATTGTTATTGTTATTATTTGAGTGAGGTAATACAGTTGGAGGAGGAGGATAAGTGATAAGTAATAATTTAAAGGGTCTTTCTGCAAAATATTCTTTTTGATACTTTTTCCTAGTCCTAGTTGTTCGATTTATAGTATCTCTGTATATATAAACATCGTGCTTTACAGCATTCACCCATTAACACCCAATTAAAAAGCTTCGAATCCAGAATATTCTCAGTTATACAGACAATATATTGTACATACAAAAAAAATATGGAGCACATGAGCATTTCTTTTTCTTCTACATTGATTGAAAAGGCAGAAAATCGAATAGGCCATTCTCTTGCGGGCACTATACACGTTACCTAAGCGACAAGTATTCAAGTAATCACGTACAATCAAGACGGATGCTAAAATAACAACAATTCAGTTTCGTGTTTACCGACACAAATTGGAGACTAGATCAATTTCGAAGGCAAACTGTGCATTTCGGGCGACGGAATGACGACTCACGTACGCTGCACATCAGTCACCAGCTTCGAGGGTGAACCGGAATCCCAGATTTACTTCGAAAAGCATGCACGCTCTATGCTACGGAATATCTTATTCTATTGGATACAATAACTAGAAAGAAACTTGCTTGTTTCCTTTAACTTGTTTTCCCAATTTCGTATCACTGTGTACAGCAACAGACAAAAATTGTTTTATTTATTGTCTACTTTTCAAATTTATAAAATTTAGTATCAATGATTTTGAGTTACTTAAAACAAAATTGTTACAAAATCAAAACGCGCATAACATATACAGACCCAACAATAATTATCGAAATCCACGTGACCGTAGATTTAATAATTTTATGTTTTCCATGTTTTGCAATATTTATATGTTGGCAATGACAATTTCAATGGTGTACTCTATGCATTACTAAGGTACTCCTTATTTTTCTAGTTTTTCTTTTTACTATATGCATTTAATTGATTATTGGATAGCTATATGCAAGTGGTTAAAAATATGCTGCACCTTACATCTATTAGCGTCTTTCTAGAATTCAGAATGGTATTAGTTAGATTACCAATGCATGTATCAACCAATACCAACGAACTGTTGTTGTTTTTACATTTTCTTTCATTATAATAAGGTATTCTGTTGACGACAGTCAATTCTTACTGAGAATTATAATAGGGATTTCCATAGGTTGGTCGTGCTAGAAGTGGGGGTGTTGATGGCTGTCAAACGTAATATTTTCTATTTTATAACCAGGGTACCAGGGTGTTCTGAGCAAGACGAAATATGTTTTTCTTATTTAGTATCCTCTATATGCCTTGAAATACTGACGAAATCGATGGTGAATATCATGGCGCCTCCGAGGAACTCTTACGTCTTTGGGTGAGAGGCGAGGCACACTGCGTAGGAGATTCCTGGATGGTATTTTGTCCAACAGAATCAACTGTCCGTTCATCTTCAGCCATTTGTGCTTCCTGGTACCACGAATTAACAGCAGACATAATTCTACGTTTTTAGTTCGCTCGGCAAGGACGAATGTCATGAGGCGAACTCCAATATTCACATTCCAGACGAAAATCGGCGCGCGTGGTGTGCTTGGGTTTAGGGTAGTGGGTGGACATGGAATAGCTCTCGCGATCTTGGGGTAATCTTCACTGGGATTGTACTACTTTTTTTGCTTAAGTTTATAGGATTCCTATATAAAAGAGTACTTTTTTTGTTTATTTGCATATGATAATTAATATGTGCATAGATGGTGTTAATTCATTGCCCTGTTATTGAGCTTCGGCAATAAAGGCTATAATTAACTATTGTTATATTATCACATGGTTTTCGGAAATTGTCGCTGGCTCTGTATATAGATACGTAAAGTTTCGCTCCATTTAACACCGGAACCGTTCCAGGTCGTCGCCATCTCGATTAGTACAACCAATTTATTCTGCACAGACACCTCCTTTACGTTAATTACTTTTTCTTTTCAATTTTTGGTATCTGCCACTAGCTCCTCCTATACTATTTTTATTCTCTTATTCCTTCTTCTACTTCATCCATCTATCTTTCCCTTCCAATATCCTACTCTTTTAATATATCCTAACGTAGTGTCTGTCCCTGAAACTCGCACAATAAAGATAAATCTACAATAATACAACACAAATTATAATCACAAAACAAACTGAAACACCAACCATCCGGCACCTCCACCAAAACTAACGATAGTATTTTTGTATAAACGGACGAATTACTAATCATACACATATAAAATAGTTTAAGCTTTTTAAGTAATTATTACCTGATATACAGCAAAACGCATATTGTATCTATATACATGAGCCCAGAAATTATTCACATACTTCGTTTAAATATTGGTTCAAAAATATTCACGTACTAAGCTATTGTTAGACATGTACGATATTCAAATTTAACAGCCAAAAGACATGTATACTTCACAAGTCTTAAAACAAATATCGAATACCATTATTTATGCAATAAGTTTACATGCCCTTACATCATATATTTACTCGCGCTGAAATTCAAATAACTTCGTTTATAAAAGACAAGCAAACTTTTTTTTCGAATTCTTCTGAGCTTAGATGCTATTTAAGTTCTTATGTCGTCTATTAATACAGCAGCAGCCGTAAACTAACTAAAAATGCACAAAATAAGTAAAAAGTTGTTTGTTATTGATTAACAAATTAACCAATATTGCTGCTATGATGAGAACTTAGGAGCAGTAATTATATATATCTATATATATATATATATATATATATTATATAATCTAATATAATAATATATATATAATCTTTTTTTATATAATCTTTTCGGTTCTACCCTAAGGTGCAAGGAATCTATAAATCAAGGTTACAATTCAGCTAGGTGCACAAAATCTGCCCATTCCTTCTTCTCCTCCGCCATTCTTACAGCTTTCGCCCAGCCCTTATTCCTACTCTTGAGAATAAGTCCTATCTCCACATTCCATGTCTTCTTCGGTCTTCCCTTGCCTCTGCTGTTGTGTACCTTTGCCTCCCATATTCGCTTAACTTACCTAGTCTCGTTCCTTCGGTTCAGATGCCCAAACCATTTAAGCTGGTTCCTCTCGATAGCAGTGAGAACCGACTCTACTCCAAGTTCTTCTCTAACTGCGTCATTCGTTATCCTGTCCATTCGGGTAATTCCTTTGACCGCTCTTAGATACTTTATATCAATAGCTTGTATCATCCTTCTTTGCGATTGATTAAGGACCCACCTCTCGCTCCCGTAAGTTAACGTAGGCTTGAAGATTGTTTTGTATAGTGTTAGTTTAGTTTTTATGCTTATTTCTCTATTCCTTAATAAATGCTTGTTCAAGCTGTGATACACAGTTGCCGCGCTGTTTATTCTCTCTTTTAGTTCACTATCCATATTACCTTCTCTTCCCAACAATATTCCCAGATATTTGAACTTATCCACTTGCCCCATATTTTCTTGATTCAGTTCTTTATTACTTCTCTTGTTTTCATTTTCCAGCGTCATAACGTTTGTTTTGCCTATGTTGACTTTTCATCTTCCCTTTTTTAGTTCTTCTTCCCATATGGTTACATTTTCTTGTAGTCCTATTTCTGTTGATGCACATATCACCAAGTCATCCGCGAAGGTACACTCTGACAGGTAAACCGGCGCTAATCTAGTATATCCTACATGGATCCTGTGGATTCACTTTTCCACTGCCTTTATGACATCATCCATCAGGATAAACAACGTACAGCTCATTATTCCTCCCTGTCTCAATCCGTCGTTTATAGCAAAAATATGAATATATATGAATATTATATGGCTATAAAAACAATACAAAGAAAATAGTTATAGAAATAAAGCTTAAAGGTAGAAGTAATTTCTCAGAGGGTTGATAAATTGGGACCGTTGAGGACATAAATGTAGTAACACCGCCCGTACTACGCAGATTTGTACTTCTTAATACAGAAATCAATGAATACCCTAGTAAGTTTACAGACAAACAAATTGGGTATAATTAACATCAATTTATTCCGAACCATTGGTAGGCGTGTGACAAATATTAATTTTGCACGATCATACACGATACATATTGTGTGTAAAATGATAAGTCACATGAATCAAAGTGGTGCACCGTATCAGAGAAAATTAAATGTCATGAATGCTAGAATAAACAACTTTTAACTTTTTCTGTGCTCTAAATGTGTTTAGTCCATAAATGATTCTTTTTCCTTATGGGAGGCGTCTGACATAAGTCTCCGGAAACACTTCAGCCCATTGGCTTTTCGTATTTACCTCCCTATACCATGCCCTATACCACCCATTACCATATCCTTGTGCCCTGTACCAATCTGTACAGGTCCTTCGTCTGTTGGTCTATATAGTTTTCTGGGTTCATTTTTGGTTTCCCAAAGATTGCCTGTCTTCTAGGGTTCAAGGCCTTGCATTCACGTAAAATGTAGTATATATATAAATGATTACATAATGCAAGAGTGAATGCGTACATAACAATACTCGGCATTGTTTTTTGATCACAATATGGACATCATTACTAAAAAGAAATATTTTTGATAAAGCCAAGTATACCAAGTTAAAAAGATTTATATAAACTCGCGTTTGACGCTTAACAGATATACGGTTGCTAGATCCAAGAAACTCCCATCTGCTCCATTATCATTACGAACATCTTTATAGCTATATCCGTTAGATCTCTATTCTGCGTAGAATGGCGTGTTAATCGCTACTTTGATTCCACTTCTAAAATCATTCGCACTCCTTCCTCCCCCTCCGCCTTTTTTCCCAGAAGACCAGCATTCCAAAAATAATAAGCATTATCAGAAGAAATCTTTTATCAACCATGATCCCAACCATTACTATGTACTTAACCGACTTCTATTCGCCTTATACCATGTACTGCAAATTTTTGGGGTTACAATAAACTCACTTAAAATACAGAAAAAGTTAACTGGACCGGACCCTTTTGCCAAGTAATTGCAGATGCCCAAGCTTTTACCTAGTTAACAATCTTTCCTACCCCAAAAATTTGCGGTATACACACAAGAAACAAAATCATTAGCCTCGACTGTATCAACTGGAGACCACTGAAACGACTGGAAGTCCCAACGTTTTAAAAAGTTTCATTAAGCGCAATTAGCAAAGGGTTCGCATTATTCCTGTGCACATTTACGATCTTTTAACCGTCTAACCTACGCTTTAAAAAATGTAGCACACAGAGTTCAGGTAAAATTTGTATGTGTAGTTAATGCAGTGAAGTTGCTATAGCATACCACAGGGTGTTTCGATAAGAATATGTATATAAATTTATAATGAAAAGTAAGTGATTTTTCGGATCGTAGAAAAAATCACTTACTCTTCGTTATTTAGTACGGTCGTTATTACTATTCTCTTTCTAGATATATATAAATGTAGTCGATTCCATTCTTTGCGAAGACCTTATTATTAGTCGTACATGATTTCGTAGGGTTTCCAGTGAAGGGGTAATAACTAAAAAACACGGGTTTTTACATTTATCCATTGACTTCTTCAGAACTGCAATATCAATTTGTTTTGTAACACAAAAATGTTCGATGCAAAATAAATTACTTACATAATGTTTAGAGTTTATAAGATTTTTTAAGGAAATATTAATGTTAAGAGCCAAGGAGTTCATTATTTATACATTTAGTATCGATTTTCTTCTTATTGTCGATGACACTCTTAGATGGTCTCTGCATATCGACTTCCTCGCCAAAAAATTGTCTTCAGCGTGCTTTGCAATTAGGTCTGTAGCCAGGGAGCTTAATCCTCCCTCAGCTCGAA
>JARFOC010000608.1:440033-453394 GCA_031763485.1 Osmoderma eremita
AACAAACGAACCCAACTGTCACAACAATATTTAAAACATTTATGCGTTAATGTCAACTTCTGACATAAACGTATTCTTAGGTTAGTGCTACATCTAAAGTCAATTTTGTAGCATTGCAATATATATATAGCACTGTACATACATTATCGACCACAAAACTACTAAAGGAAAATAAAATATTTTTTGCCGGACGTTACAACACGTGAAACTGAACTAACAAAAGCGATGCTTCCATGTGAAGCCGTGATAATTTAGTTTCGCGTTTAATGATTTTTGGGCATAAAACTTTTAAGTGCTTAGACGATTATGGCCAAAATTTTAGACCGGTGCTCTGGAAGTATGGCAAAAGCGACCCACAAAATTCTGACTCGAACAAAGTTTTAACTTGACAAACTGTTCTTATAAAATTACCGATAACATATAAACAGTATTATCGCTTGTGTCTATGTTCACAATGTTGATTAGTTTAGAAAAGCATTTAGCTGATAAAATAATTGAGATAGTGTTTGGAAATCGCACTTACAGTTTTTGTTTACTTTTATACCCATTAAAAATTTTCTGATTTTTAATTCTATTTTTACAAATGTCTTTAAGGTAGCAATACCAAAAAAAAGTGGGGATCGAAAAATATAGTTAGTAATACTACATAAAGAGAGAAGAACGTAATCTACTGCATGGAAAATAAATCATGGGTGCTATAGGAACAACATCATAAAGATACTCACACAACTAGCAATTTATCAAAATTACAATTCAATAAATCCAAAGTAAAAAGAACTTCAAAATGCAAAGTGAACAGGCGAGAAATACCCGAGCACTGATAAATACAAAGAATTTGAAGTTTTGAGAATTTAAATTAAAACTCACAATAGACCTAATGAAATTTATACCTTCTTCTTTTTCTTTTATTTAGGCTACAGCTCGTGTTTCATCGGGTATTTAAGTGAACTCATTTGATGTTAGCATCCAGCCTTCTTTCCATCCCCTGAGTGGTGTGTCCGGACTACTTTTCTCTTTCGGTTTTAGGTCTCCTGCAGTTTTCATAAGTCTGACATGATCGGGTCGGCTAACGTAGTCTATCCAATCTCTTCTTCTCTTTACCGCAAATTTCTCAATGTCTGCAATTCCGCATTTTTGTCGTACACCCCTGTTTCGCACTCTATCTCTATTTCTCCCATCACTATTTTCTTTTACTTGTTTGTTCATTTCCATTTCTCTTGATTCGTTCAGCTAGTCTTACAAGTGTTACATATTTTCACTTTGCACTGCTGAGGTATCGATTTCTCCGGGTTACTTCGCGTAAGTATCTTGGTATGCGGCCTCCCTTCAAAGCCTGCGTTTGTTTTGCTTCTTGTTTCCTTCTTCCTTCTCGTATCCGCGTCTATTAAGGTTTAAATTACTTTAGTCCAGAGTCGGGCAACCTCGATTCCATTTTCGCGAGCCGTAAGTCTTCAGAACTGCAGGTGAAAGGTTTATGGAAAGCTTCTGCATTTGGTATATGCTCCATTTACTGCGCTTCACCGCATTTACAATACAAAACAGCTCTTCAGCTCTAGTAATACCCCATTTTAATAAGTTGATCTTCACATCGGCGCGGCTGTTCATACTATGGTGTTCTCCACATTTTCTATTCCAAATGTAATCCTGCCAGTGGTTCTTAATTTAAAGGAAAACTGTGTGATGCTACAACAGTCATAGTGCTCGGGAAATCTCTACGGGACTTAAGTAGATTCTGTAGTGCTTGTGGTTCACGGAGAGGATGTGTATGATCGAGGGATTGACGGGACTTTTCTACACAAGTTCACTTCGGCGCGTGGAGGACGTTTGAAACCCTGTTGCCTTGCAAAGTACAAACATACAAGCAATATAGCCTTCATGCAGCCAGTAGTAATCTTTTGAAGCTGTATTCACCTGCTTAGGAGTTCTTCACTCATCGAGGTGGTAAGGGTATTTTTTATTTTTGCTTAGCGTGAATATATTTACACCAGACAATACAGGCATATTCGCCATTGGAAACGCATAAGGCGTGTGCTCTTGTCCTTAGGGCTGGCATCCCACTTACTTTCACAAAGTCCTTTTAGTAGGTACGTGATTTATAGTAGTAACCGTTTGTGTAGTTTTCTAACAATAACGTTAGTATGTGAATGATCTGTCCAATAAGAACTTTGGATAATTTTGATGTTGCGGCTTGCTTTGTTGGTATGCAGGTGAAAAGCACACACCGAATTTTTTAATGGTTGGTCCTGAGAAAATTGTGTGGGTAGTACTCAGACATATATTGAATTGTTTCTTTCAATATCTACTCCACATACTCGAAGTTGTAAGTGCATCTGTCTCTAAAACAATAAAAATCCATTACTTGTTCAATTATTTTTCATTATACTTCCAGTAAGCTGGTTTCTTATAAATCACAATCGAATGCGCCTTTTCCCTTGACACTACCATATTAAATTTATTTGTCTTTGTTACAAATTTATCTAAAGGACGATGTAGTGCAAATATTACAACTAATAAGATATCTGCCTATAAAAGAAGTATGATATACAGCAACTTACAACATATACATATATATGTTTAAAATTTCAAGTTTAGACTTTGGAAGTAAGTTCTGCTAGAATGGATACTTTTCTTTAACGTTAATTAAGTAGGGTAGCCTCTATAGATAGACATACACGAGTTTATAGCAGAACTTACTTCCAAAGTCTAAACTTGAAATTTTAAACATGAAGGCTAATAATATCATGACCTGCTTATCACCTTAAAACCATTTCTTATATAAAACTACCAAAGACTTTTTCTCCAGTTTCCACGTGAACTTAGTCATTAGCTATTACATATTTTCTAAAAAGGTGTCGCACGTATATATAGGCTCTATACGGTATTATAGAAAAAAGAACAAAAATTGTATCGAAACTATAGTATAAACACACCGTGAAATATATCTAGATAAGTGTAGATACTTGCTCAAATATGTACTTTAGCACCTTATGTGGATTAAATATTTTCTATTTTCTACTTATTTGTAGATCACAAATTCAAGATTTTATTTCAGCAAAACGGCGAAATGAAAAGAGCAAAGGGGAGTTTGCGTTTAATCCGATTAAAGAAAGACAAGCACCAAAATTACTAGGGCATGGAAATGTTGCGTCAGGTGAGCGCTGCACTTTGGTATGTTTATATAGTAACAATAACGCTTACTACCGAGGAAGGTTCTACAGCAAACTATGTTCGCGCATAATTACCGCAATAAATGACCGGTACGGTACCGTTGGTGGTTTTTACCGCTACAAACCGCGCGTTACCGTTATTACAGTTACGGTGATAGCGGCCGCATATTTCCGCAGCTATTTTACAGGGAAACTCCGGGGAGCTATCTTCGACGTTAGCGGCAGAATTACAGTAGCGACTGGTAGGAGGCACCAAAAACCAATTTTGAACATTCCAAAATTGTTTTTTGATTAGGTTTCGGTACGACCGCCGACGATGGGTTATTAAATTAATTAACCCCAGAATAATTGTGTTAATTTATCAAATTCTGGTTTGAAGCGCCGACAACTTTTAAAATTAGTTCACGTAAATGTATCGCGATTTAATATTGTTATGGTGAGAAAGAATATAGGCGAAAGGTAATTGCGAAATACGATTTTGAATTACGCTTTAACGTTTTCAATTGGCAGAGGTATATTTAATTAATAATTTCTCCTGATACCGCTAATTTAAGGAAAATTAAAAACAGAAAATTGAGTTTTGTGAACTTGTAACTGCATTTTACCACACTTAAAATTAATTACTTAGTTAATTGGGTTCCAATTAACTAAGTCATAACTAAATAGTAAATCACCATTAGGTATGTACGTATATGCATATACAGAGTGTTTACGGTCTCGTGATTCTATTTTCAAGGGGTGATTATGTATCTTAAAGTAAGGTCATTAACGTAAAAATATCTTAACAAAGTTGGATAATAAGAGAGGTATTGTTTATAAAAATTTGTAGTGTTTTTAAATTTATTTTGAGGTGGTGATTAACCACCATAAATAAAGGTTTTTAACGCTAAGACGATTGATCAACAACTTGTGCAAAGCAAATGTAAACGATAGGTTCTTAGTCAATTTTTTACTAAGTAGGCTGATGTCTGTAACTTTTCCCATATGTCAAGCTGTTCCATTAATTGTCACTGCATTGCTGGTTTGACGTAAATTTCACGGATACGTCGAGCTAGACTTTGCGTTCAACAACACGGTGATAACTTTGAACAACTAGTGTGAAGTGGATTTCATGAAAAACATAAAAAAAATTGCTTAAATTAATATGCTTAATCACCACTTCAAAATACAAACAAAATTTACTAATTATTTTAGACATTAATAACTCTCTTATTATGCAACTTTGTTAAGATATTTTTACGTTAATGACCTTATTTTAAGATATTTATTCACCCCTTGAAAATAAAATCACCCTAAACACCCTGTATATTGATATTTTAGCCAAGTTGTTGGAACCACCAGGTAAGCCTCTATTAATGAAGGGTTTATGACAAATTTTATAAAGTATGTTATAAATACAATAGGCATAGTCATAACATTCTTTTATCTTTTTATTATATTACTGTAATGTGAAACTAATAAAGTGAGGATACTGTATATTTTATATTTAACAAAAAAAAAGGTTTTCTTCAGAGGTTTTATCGATATTCACTAACTTTCCAAAATACTGTGCACAGATGTCCCACTGAAAAACTGCTCTTTGATCAGAGTTCCAGTATCCCGCTATTTAAGTAAACTTGAGTTTACTTTAACAAAATAATAATTTATTTCCAGTAGGCCGACCCAAACATGGGAAATATATACTGCTCTGATCTTTTACAGCATCTTTTGGTTCATCAGATAATTACATTCTTTATTAAGTCAAATTACCTAATTTATCAAACGTCAAATAATTGTCTTTCAGAAGTTATCTCGCTTGTGTCAACTTGGCATAAGGTAGAACCCAAATTTATATTTTACAAATTCATTTAGAGTAAAGATTGCAAGGACTGTGAGACAGCACAATGAGCACACTGTATCGGATTACTCCTCCCGCACAAAATATTAATTAATTCGGGACACGTGTTTGGGGAATACGTGGATTACCACCGTATACCGAAATTTCGTTTCCCCGAAACACTTGTCCGGAATTAATTGAAATTTTGTGCACAGGAGTAATCCGATACAGTGTGTTTAAATTCATTTAGACATTATCATTTGGTAATACAATGTGATAATGATTTGTGCCAAAAAGCGAATTTAGCCTTATTTCCAGCCATAAAAATAGAATAGTAGTGATTGGAAAACTTGCACATATTAATCATGGATGCACTGAATAACAGGTCAGTTTTTGACAAAGGAAGAGAAAAGGTGGAGGAAAAAAGGCAAGAATAGAGAGGAACATGTAACATAGAGTGGAGTCGTGCATCAGTAAATTTCCAAATAAATTTACACGATTGTGTTTCTCTGCGTCTTTTAAGTGATATCATCGAATATAAGTAAACTATTATAATCAACGCCTCTTGGTGGATATTGGCCAACAATTTCAGAATATTTGAGAAAGCGACGTTGAACCAGTTCAAGGAACATATGATGGGAGACATAGCATTGAATCCAGGCTACGCAGCCATACTCTAGACAGCCTGTCACAAAGGCATAAAAGAGTGTCTTGAATAGGCGCGTACTACTAAACGGTCTGGTGTCACGCATTATAAACGTAAGAGTTTGACAGATATTGGAGTTACCAGCTGAATGTGAGCCACAAATGTTAAACGATCATCAAGGACTACTCCAAGATTTCTAACAGAATCTCTCTGAGCGAGGGTTTACCCATCAATAGTATAAGAAGATGGAACTGAACTACGTTTGGGCGTAAATGTAACGGAATGACATTTGCCTATACTCACCTTGTTATATAAGCACCAAAACACAACTAAATTAATGTTCCTCTGGATCGAATCTACGTTCTTCTGACCAGTTACAACAGAATATTATTTAATATCACCGACATAAATTAAAAGCATGATCGTGAGGTCATTCAACCATGTATATTATAAATATAGGTAGCCCCAAGCTAGAGCCTTGTGGCACGCGAGATGTTGGTCATAATTCATAAAATTTAGAGCCGCTATAAATCACATAATTCAACCGACTAATTAGGCATGGCCTCACGAGATCTGTGATAGCTTGTGATGTGCGTCCAAAAAAGTCTAGTTTGTTCAAAAGGACACCGTGATTGATAGTATCAAACGCGCTGGAAAGTGCTTTATAAATTTCATCCACCTGCAACTGATTATTAAGTGCTTCGCCGAATTGTTACAAGATTTGCCATTAGCATATTAACTTTGATAGCCAAACGACAAATTTGTTTCTGGTTAAATCAGAAAATACCCAATCATGTCAAAACCGGAGAATTACTAAAACTCGATCGTAAAAGGGTCTGCTTCTGTGTTTACAGGTCACTGCAGATTCAGAAAATACCTACATAGAATCGGGTTATCGGAAGAAACCGAATGCCGGCTGTGTACGAAGGACGAAGAAACAGCAGAGCACGTTATGTGCCACTGTCCTGCGGCCAACACTCAATCCTTGGAAAGGAAATTACTTCCCTAGCTGACCTGAAAAATTCCTCATTGAACAAGAGCTACCTCAAGCGCCTGGACTTGTTTGATAAACTCTAGGATGGTATCCTCTCTACAATAGGCCGAACTACAAGGCACGATCAATCGAACTAGGCGAATGACATCTCTACATCAAATAATCAAGTACAAGATTTGTCACAGTAGACCGTCCTGGTATAAAACCGTACTACCTCGGAGATATTAGAAATCAGATAATATATTGTTGCATACGCACAGTTACAGTTTTGCGAAAATAGCGAGCTTGCAACAGTTGCAAGAAGAAATGTTGAGAATTTTTACGGGAATAACCCCCAGAAATCGCTAGGCAGTAAGACGGAAGTTTTACAATAGACTCGGCTATTGTTTGGTTACAGATGGGGGTATTTTCGAACCCTCCATAAAGTAACATTGTTAGAATTTGAATTTATTTTGTATAATTGTAGAGTTTATTTTTCCGTTGTTTAATTTAATAAGAATCGTTGTTTATTTTCCTACTTAAAATTACTTTTTCGTTTTCCTGCATCGTATAGCAGCTACAAAATAAATAAAAGAAACTGTACTTTTTACCTTAATCTGAATGTACAGAAAACTTACGCAGTATCACGTGATTGAGCGGACATGGGTGCGTAC
This sequence comes from Osmoderma eremita, assembly GCA_031763485.1. Classification (NCBI taxonomy): domain Eukaryota; kingdom Metazoa; phylum Arthropoda; class Insecta; order Coleoptera; family Scarabaeidae; genus Osmoderma; species Osmoderma eremita. Next base: position 447,310 of record JARFOC010000608.1, read on the forward strand.
CCTTGCTCGATTTATGATACACTGCGACTGAATATCTCTCGTTTTCAGTGAAACTCGAATACGCGGTTGCCATTCACAAAGCAATTCCCCGATCCGATGTGGGCATACGTGTATATGTACGTATACACATATTAATATCTATCAATCATTGTTATTATAAATAACATTGTATTTTAATGTATTACTATATCTTATATATGTTTCGTGTTTATTGTATCTTTTATCTTAAGTAACACCAATACTGGTGAGTTATATCTGCGAAAAGACTTTTGTTAAATTGTATGGAGCTATATTCGTATTTAAGTTAAAAGCAAGCAACGTGTCTTACATACAAAAGTACAGTGTCTTTGCCATCAAATAGAACTAACGTACATAAATATAGACTGAATAATTTTGATTCGCAGCACAAAAGTTTAGTTACCGCTCGTGAAACTTCAGCGTCAGAACTGTCGCTTTAATGTGTTAAATTCTCGCTATCTTCCCACATACCATTCCCTCTCCGCTAAATTTCTATTAACGCTTGTGCCGAAGTTGCAACAAAATAGTTAGCAACTTTATCGTTGAATAACAGCCTATACTGGGAAGTAGAGGTAGCCATTACATAAAAGGGGAACCTATTTTCTTGTAAAAAGGGCACGTCATGATAAACTTCGATAACAAAATGCAGGCAATATCTGGGCGTTTCCGCCGTTTCAGCTGATCCGTAAGAAATATAACGTATGAGCTCTTTTAAGCGATTTATTCAATCAAGTTTACGATTTACTTTGGGAACTACTTGACTTGATTTACTTGATGAAGTGATGTTATCCGCCTGAGTCGTCGATCGCGCCTTCTACCTCGACTATTAGGTCTTATTGTAGAGCGGATGGCATCCTAGAGTTCATAAAACAAGTCCAGTCCCTTGAGGTAGCTCAGAATCTTGTTCAATGAGAATTTTTTCAGGTAGGCGTCAGTTTGGTTTTATTACATCTCCATTCCTCTCTGTTTGGATAGGAGGTGGTGAAGAATGTATCGAACATCCCAGCATGCCGACGGAAATAACCGTATCTAGCAGCCTGTTTGCCAAGAACACATGATTGATTCGCCATATGCCAAAGGCGAAATGTAGTTAATCTGGCCTCCCTCTCCAAAACAGTATGTAGAGGCGGGAGATCCAGAAGAAATTCTAATGCCAAAGACGGGGTGGAACAAATTGCCACATACAACCAGTGGGGGATAGCCCCAAGACCTTCCACATATCCTGCGAAAAGACCATAAATACAGCCTTGCCTTTTGGGATACCTTTTCCAGATGCGGAGTCCATGCTAATGTCTTGTCATATATAACGGCTAGATACTTCACGCCTTGAATTGTAATTTTTCCACTCTCCTCTTCCTGGTGAGCAGTATTATCGTAGTTTTGTGTGGATTGATGCATCGGTTCTCCCTGCTGCACCAGCTACAAATGGCATCAATTACCTGTTGGAGGACAGTGGAGATTTCTCCCTCACCTGACCCCCTTAATAGGATGACAGTGTCATTGACATAGGCCTGGACCTCGGCTCCAAGTGCCTCAATGATGGCTAAAAGGTCATGGGCAACTATCTCAAATATACAAATATTAGAAACAATTTAAACAAAATGTAACGAAGTACCGATTTCGCTTAAAAGATTCTAAAAATTTACCTTTTATTCACTACTTAAATCAAATATAACAAGTACGTGTTATAGTTCATTTTATTTTACAAATTAGAGCGAAGCATATTAAATTTAACATTTTTATTTCAGTTTGCAACTAATTTAATATATAACAGAAGCAAAGGTTTATCAAGACGCCCCCTTGTGTTGTAGCAATTGGAAACTGAATAAGACGCCAGAAATCTCAGAGATTTTTTTACTAAGGTAAAAGAGAAGTAACTTTAAAATATAGGTCTCTCTTTTAAACTCGTTAGAATGCGAGAGAAAATAACTTATCCTTAACCGTGTTCTTTTTTCCTACACGATTAATCTTCGAGCAGCTTTTGCAGGCCCTCTGGTATTTTCTGTTTCGTCCTTGCGTTCATCTTTCTAGTGTTGCGCCGTAAATATTTTCAGATTACACAATTAGCGGTTATTTATAACTCGACTTCGCATACTTTCTCGTGATTATATCCCTTTTCTGGCAATTCTCAGGGATGAACAAAAACAAAAATATTCCCTTTGGGAAAAGGATCCCTCGCATAGTTAATTTTCCATTTAATTAGAAATTTTTTATTCCGTTTAAAGGGGAATCAGAACCTCCACTTCACTGGTTGCATAAAAAGATATTTTACTCGTTGAAGTATCATCATAACCAGTAATTTTTAAATAATTTGCTCTTATTATGCAATATATAAGTACTTCTACGTAGATATAGGAAATAAATTCTTCAACGTAATTATCAAATGTAAATTTATGAGAAGCTCACTTGAAGAAAACCTCTCGGTGTGTTTAAACGAGTTTCCAGGCGGCACCGAAGAAATTCTCTTGCGTGAACACATGTTTAAGTAATGGGCTCTATTCGGTTGAACACCTATTAGGTCAACATTCAAATAATTTGTAATTTTTATTATCCCAGGAGGAAAACCTTTATGAACGGTGTATGGGATTCCAGTACGGTATATACAATATACTGTTTACCCACTAAAACCTCCTGCATTTCATCTCAAGGAATACTCAGAACTGTCAGCAACATACACCCGTAGGTCTATCTCGTCCGTTTAAGCGTGGTCGCATTCTGTCTTGCACCTTCTTTCTTGCACCTCATAATGTCCGTTATCATTCTGTGTATGTTCTTCCAATTTGCTGGTGTTTCGATCATCGTCGAATACGGGTGTCTGACGTTAGTATATCCCCCACTTTCCGATAGGTGTTCGCTCTATATTGGTCCCATCAGGTGCAGTCAAAAATGGTATGTTGCCCTGTATCGACATTTCCACCATAACTGCAAATATCAGTGTCGTCCTTGCCAAAGCGCTTGGCATAGCATCTGTAAACGCCATGAGCTGTGAGGGCTTGAGTTAGGTGATGATCCAACTGCCTGTGTTCGCAGCTCATCCAGGCCTTTATAATACATATAATATACAAAATATATGTTAGAAAACTTACCCTTCTCTGAAAACTGTCTTCCTAATATAGCATATTATTATCAAAGCTTCAATATAACTAATTAATTTTCATTAAAATCACATATTCAACAACAGACAACTTACGTCGGTCATCGAAAACGGTCGTGATACGTGTATGGACTTGTTGCAGCGTTGCGTGTTAAAAACCGGTTTTTAACACGCTCGCGGGCCCATTATTTTTCAAAATTGATTCGGGCCGCAGGAAAATGCTCAGGGGGCCCCATGCTTGACATGGCTGGTGTAGAACTAAGTTTACTCACGCATTTTCCATTCAGAGTACTGCAGGCCAAAAATAACCATGTTACTACGGCAGAAAGTCTTATCAACGAAATGATATTTTTGTTTCAAATCATTGTTCTCGCATTCGAGGTAAGCGATTTTTGCGCATGCTTCGGTTAACTCATTTAAGCCCATCAATTTTTCCAATTATTTGTGAGACAATAAGTTCAATCTGTTCTTTATTAATTTGCGTGATCTTCTTCGAAATATCCACATTCATTGAACAGTATACAGAGCAGTAAATATATAATCAAAGAAGGACTGAAAAAAGAGAGAGGAAACACACGCGCCATAAATCTCCCAAGCCAGACAGCCGTTCGTCGCGGCTAAGAATCAAGAGCAGGTAATCTATAGTAAAGAATAACACAAGTTGCCAACAGGAGATCGACCCTTTACGGTAAAAAGTGATAAATATGATTATAGTTATGTCAAAAAATCTTCAATAAATAGGGCAATAACGACTTACGTGTAGAAAACTATACACTGTACAAACTGTACTTGTACTAAAGCAGATTTTTGCGTAAGAATTAACTTACTATGCGAAACTTACAGTCAAAAATCACAAAGCGCAACACGCCTACAATCTGCCCTAACATGCGTAAACTGCAAGCGAAAATCTTTTAAATCTAAATCAAGAAGTAAGGTATACAATAACAACATCTGCAGTTACGCATGTGTACCGTTGGTTGATTTCCGTAGAGAATTAGTAGAGGTAAATTTCAATTGTCTAAAAGAAGATACAAAATGAATGAATTAACTGTTGAAACATCAAAAATGCCAAAAACAATTAACTGTTATAAAAATAACAACAAAATACCCTATATGCTAAAGCAGTTTACTCTATATCAGATTACTTGAGCTACTTCGACTCTTCTATATTTGACGACATCTCTTTATCCACCAGTCTTTACTTATTACATATGAGAATTACAAATTAAATGAATTAAGTAAATATAAATATATTATTGTTAGGTAACTTTGGATCAATTGGGAAAATATTATTGGTTTCTAACTTCCTAAGTACAATGTGTTTTCCACTCCGAAAAGTTTACTTCTCCAACTTATTAAAGAACCAATTCAAACTTCAGTCATATTAATTTATTATTACAAATGTAATTCCATGAAACAAATATCACACAAACATTTGCTATTGATTGATACTAAATCTACCCTTCCTCTCGAATGAAATTCTTTTTGGACAGTCTCCACGGTATAATTTCTAACGGGAATTTTCTTTCTTTTTAATAATACAGATCCTTGGCAGCCTTACAACACTTCTAATTTATAGCCGAGATCCTTAAATTAATTAAAACTTCTAGCGTTCCTTAAACTCACTCCATAAATTTATATTTGCCAGTCCTACTTCGCCGGTGTAGAAAAGTAATGTGATGGAGACGAATAATAATTTTTATTTGCCAATTTGTGCAGGTGAACGGCTTATGTACGTTTGCGATGTAGTTGTGTTCTATTTACCTGGCAATCAACGCAACATAACTAAATTTGTGACATTATATTATTATTTTTATTTAATTGCCCATTAGTATTTAGAAATGCCTTGGAATTTGAAACCGTAATATATTCAGGAACAAAATCATTTATTTTCTTCAAAGAACTGCGAGCAATAAAAACTGGTAGCCACACAGATTCCCCCAATAAAGTTCTTTAACTATAAATTAACCCCATACGGATCGATTTTTTGCGAATCCGTTCAGCGTGCGATTGGCAAATTGTCGATGCAATAAATCTGTCGGAACCTGCATAAACCACAGTTACTTCGAGCGAGTTGTAGCGCATCAGGTTGCATCGAATAACCCAACACTCACAGACGATAAACTCGTTTCTAATTTCCTTTCTAATTATATCCTGCTCGAATCGCAAGCAAACCAGGTCATCCGATCTGATGTGCTTCTTCATGTTAACTTGTCTCAACTTACTTTAATTTGCTCACTAATCGTCCGTTTGTTATTACATTGAAACAAGCATGAAAAATAAATAAAATTCTGGACAATAAAACACAACAAACAGAAAATGTTGTAGAAGTAATGGGCAACGCTTACCTATTAAAAATATATTTGAAATTATTGTGACCGCTCCGCCACCTCCACCAATTTTGTAAAATTTACGAAAACAAAAGAAAGAATAATGTAATAGTGAAAATTGTAATCTTCTACATCTACTGACATAATTTTTAAAACTGAAATTAAATTACAATGTCAGAACACCCTTTGTAGATGCACAAATGTACAAAGTCCAAAGGAATGATTAATTTCCCTTACTGGATTTAATATTAATTTATTTTCCTGGAGCAGTACAAATCTCGCGCTGCGAACACGACGGAATTACAGGGAATACTTATGACATTCCTCGCTTTAGATTGTTCCATTTGCGCTGAAATTATAGTAAATAATTTCGTCTTCAACCGAAGCAAATGAATCGCAAGTATTTCACCGAAAGACAAAAGTGTTCAAGATGCAACGAATAGAAAGATTTGTGTATAACCTAAGTATAATAAGTATGGTGGGCATTTTAATCCACGCATCAATGTCAGTAGGATAGTTTAACAATTCTTTATTATTAAGATAGCAAGGACTGTGGGGTAGCACGATAAACACACTGTTCGGATTACTACTCCCGCACAAGTATTAATTAATTCGGGACGACACGTGTTTCGGGAATACGTGG
>JARFOC010000608.1:459461-471490 GCA_031763485.1 Osmoderma eremita
AATAAAGAAATAAATTAATTCAATGTCAGCCTTTTCTAACCCTTGCTGAATCCTTGAAACATAGTGGAGTTATTAGCATTATAAGACTAGTTTTTAAATTACAAGCACTCCGTTACTTCTTTTTCCAATTAAGTTTAAGACTGTTTACAATTTTCGTAAACAACTTTTTTTGATATCATATATGATAACGGATATATCGAGCTTTCCCGCATTAATGCATCATCCTGTATGTATAAAAGAATGTAAATTCACAAAACCTAACAAATTTGAATAGCAGTTAAAACGTGTAACACATTCGAATTTGACAACTGCAGTATTATAACAATTTTCTCTTCGTTTTTTATGCCAGCCCTATACGATATAATGGAATAAAACGTACAGTGCCATACTGCTTAAAGCGATTTACTAAAAGAAACATAAAGCACTAAATAATATGCACTAGCAAGTTTATTTTTACATTTATTTTATGTTTCGCTTTTTAGCATACAACATGTTGGAATTACTTATAACCCTTGTACCCGGTAGTTATAAACTATAGCTATTGGAATTAGTGTTGGTCCCCTTTTCCACGATGTAAATGCGAACCATGCCGTTTATTACTATATTTCCTACGTTACACAGTCGTAGTTAAGTTATGTTGAAACCTACTGAGGCTTTCCTCCATAATTTTCTCAATTTTTTCATGTGTAGAAAGACGTATAAATGGAAATTGAGTCGAAATAATCGTATTTGATATAACTTAACTACCTGTGACTACTTACATATTGCTACTCCCGTTTTCTGATGCCTTTAATTCTAATAACCTTTCTTTAGTAGTTTGTAGTTGCATCACTGACTGAAACTGAGCCGCGTATGTTATCTTATGAACGTTTTGTTGCAGCAAAACTGGATGGCGTTAAGACGTACATGCGAATGCGTCGGGTACCGAACCATTTACAAGTCAAAGTAATCAAATGGTTCGACTACCTGTGGCTGACACAAAAGTGCTCCGATGAAGAAAAAGCAGTCTCCTGTCTTCCAGATAAATTAAAAGCCGAAATCGCCATCAATGTTCACTTGGACACCTTGAAAAGGGTCGAGATCTTCCAAAACACAGAAGCGGGTTTTCTCTGCGAGTTGGTGCTGAGGCTAAGGCCAGTACTGTTCTCACCGGGAGACTATATTTGTAGAAAAGGTAAGAAATATTGCAAAATAACATTATAAACTGCAAAGGAATAATGAAACTGTTGCAATCAACAATTCAAAAGTTGATTTCCTATTGGCGAATAGATACCGATCGACCTCCACGTGTACCGGAAATTTGCCGTGATAATTTTATGTTATGAAAAAAATATGGACATGGAAAATTGTCCGGATTATAAACCAATGATATATCAAAAAAAAATATAAGAATAAAAAATAACTGACAGAAATGTAATGTGAATTCTTCATTAAATTTCCAGGAATTCCACTTTTGTGGGATCCATTATAATCTATCCAGCTTTTACGTGTACAACATAATAACATTCAATTAAAATAAGTTGTATACACTCGCATCCTACTTTTATTGAATTAGGTTTAGATTAAAAAAGTTGGTGTCGACTTCTGGCACGAAAATGCTGCTAAAATCAAGGTGGGAAGTTTGAAACGGGATAATTAAAATTGATACTTAAATACACTTCCCAAGCAGCAAAAGTAACAGGTAAGTAAGGAAAATGATAAAAGTTGAGGTTAGATAAATTTAATCTACTTAAAATTCAAGCATTCGACTCTCAGTTTTTATAATTTCCTGGTAAACTTTGATTGATTTAATTTTCAGTTTAATCTGTCCTTATTCCGACAGATTACCGTATAAATTAATGCCATGGAAATCATGAATAATATATAAACAAACTTACAAAATATAGAAACATGAACAGATCACATTACATTAATAACATAGTTTCCCATATATCCAATAGTACGGGGATAACAAATGTAATACTGGGTAATAATACTATTTTAAAATATGGACATTTTCCAAATAAAGTTGATACTTTCCAGGCATTTATTTTTAGTGTACACCATAAAACCGAATAACTGTAAAATGCAGCTGGAATTATTGTTCGTTAATGTACACTGTCCATTACTCTTGGAATATAAAATGCTTTTAACGACAGCTTTTATTGGTTCAAATCATTTTACACGGCATTTATGGATCAGTTTTGGGATTTTGAGGAAATCGAAAAGTTGATTAAAAAATTTAAAGCTTCCCCGATGTCTCTTAATGTGATATAAGAGAGCAACAGGATAGAAACGTAATTTAAAAAGCAATCTCTCCATCCTACTAAAATGAAGAATCATCAAAAACCTACATCCGTAAATTATGGACATTAACAGCATATTTGTGGTGAAAACCTTTTACACTAAGCGATTATTTAGGCGCCTCATTTTCTGTAAATGACACTGTGGTTAATTTAAATGAGCCGAAACTTTCTGTCACCTCCACGCTCAATAATTCTTTTGCAATGTAAACTATTAAGCGCTAGTTCTACTTTAAATTAGTTTTAATTAAACAACTTGTACGCGTTCAGAGAATGCTTTATACAGTTATCACTTTGCCAACTTCGTCTATTAGAAACGTTTTAAAACTTAATTTGCAACTTCTAAGGTTGTCGGCGCGGAAACACAAATATATTTATAAATAATATCCAGTATATATGTGTCCATCTATTAGCGTATAGAAGTTTGGCCATCGATTATTAATGGGAGGAATTAAAACCCCTCAAAGTTTGAAATATATAACACATGTACATCACATGTAATACCAAATCGAAGAAATTATATTATACACCTAACTTACATCCCAATTAAGTTTTATGATCTGAGTTAGTCGTTTCTGCTAATCAGTTTACCTTATTCTGAATATTTATTTCCCCAGTCAACTTTAATGTAATATGAATCTGGGATGAATGTTTGATAGTGGTGTTCTAGGAACAGGTTTGTTCTCGAGGTGCTACGCTTGACATTATTTTTTCCTTTGTGGTTTTTCTGCTGAGGATGGCAACTTAGTTGCCGAAATACGTATTCAGAGTTCTTTACTCAACAAGGTGGTAAGGGGTATATTTTTTAACTTAAATATATTTAACCCAGTAAAAATAAATAATGTTGGGATAGAGGATTAATCCGAATGAATACCTGTTTTAAAATAAATAGTATAATATTTATGGATACAGACAAACTCATCAATAACTAGATACATGTAGAAAATTGTATGATATAAAATTTAGGTAACTTACGAATTTTTAGATTATCGATTAAATAAAGTAAAATAAACATCACGAATGGCGGTAAGGAAAGAAAAACTGTAGTTACATTCAAAATGAGATTATTTCAAATTTTGTTACAGTAAAAGTTATTCACCTTAAAATCAATTCTAATTAAAAGATGGATATATTTGTTTGCGGAACTACATTGAACGCTTTCACAATGCAAATATTATTAACAACAGCAGAATGTGTTTGTGATAGATTGAATATGGCGAAAAAACTGTTTTTAAATATTTAAGAGGAAAATAAGAACCAGTTTGCAAACCACGCAACACAGCCGTATACATGACTGGTTAAAAGAGTAATTAATATATATTGTGATAAATACATGATAAATCTTCAATGTCGGTGCGATCATTGACGGCATTAGGATGGGTTTTTATAAAAATCATTTCAAGTATATTACGGATTTTATTATCATTTTCTTTTGCCAGAATTTTGGTATTGTCGAAATTAAATTGATGTCTTTCGGAATTACAATGTTTTTTTTTTAATGCAGTGGTATTAGTGGAGAATTTATGGCCATTGATTCTGTCAGGCAAATGTTGTATGGTTTGCCCTATGTATACCTTGTTGCAATTCATACACGGGAATTGGTATACAGTGTGTGTTTGTTTATTGTACGGTGTTTGAGCTTTTAATTTGCCAGCAAAAGCCACAAAACTTTAAATCAATTTTTTACAAAATTAAAAGGGAAATAAGAACGAGTTTGCAAACCAAGCAATGCAAACTCGTTCTTATTTTCATTTTAAAGATTTAAAAACAATTTTTTCCCTATATTCAATTTATCACAAACACATTCTACTTTTGTTTGTATTTTAAAAGCGTTCCTTATGTAGTTCCACAAACAAATATATCCATCTTTTAATTAGAATTGATTTTAAGGTGAATATGTTTTACTGTAATAAAATTTGAAATAATCTCATTTTGAATGTAACTTTACAGTTTTTCTTTCCTTACCGCCATTCGTGATGTTTATTTTATTTTATTTAATCAATAATCTAAAAGCTTGTTCATAACTTGAAGTGTTAATTAACTTAATTGGTAATTACCTAAATTTTATATCACATACAATTTTCTACATGTATCGTTATTGTTAATTTTAGCATCCGAAGAAGACAATATATATATTGTTGAAATGTAAGAATTAAATTTTTTTTATTATCACCTACTTTTAACCGCTAATTAGTAAGGTCGCTATTACCAACAACGCTATCATCAATTATATTAATTATAAAAAACCTTAACCTATTCGGTTTGTGTGCAGAGCACCCGAACGTTAATCTATTTTGATGTTAAATTGAATGCACATAGAATTGCCTATACGATTATTGTTTGAATTATTATTGGAATTTCCCTTGTCTCCGGCTCAGCCGATAAAGGCGAACTCCGTTGTGTAGTAGTAATATAATTCCAGCCAGTGACAGGTGATTGGTATAAAAAAAATGTTACTAAATCAAAGATTATTATTATATTATTATCGCATATTATACTGCACAACACAACAATGGGTTTGGGAGGATTTTATACATTTACCAGACGAACAAGGAAACACCAGTGTGGTTACCCAAGCCTAAGTTGCTATCATAGAATCCAAAGAACGAACAAGAGAACCGCCTGCTGATGTTACGGTACGAAAACAATTGACGTAGCGTTGTATCGCAGTACAGTGCATGGACGGAAAGGAAAGAAAGAGGTGTTGTGACGGTAGCGAAGAACTAAAACCAATAAAAAGAATAAAACTAAACAAGATATCAAGAGATATTCGGAAGGAAGAACAAGAAAACAAATAAAATTGATGAAAAGCAAACGATAGATATGCTAGTAACCAGAGAAATAAGTATGTTGTTTAAAACAACTGGGCACTGTTGTGGTCTTTGAAGGGTCGCTTTTGTATTTGAAAGAAGAAAATAATACCTTAGAAGAGTTCATTAATGTAAATATATATCATCATCATTACCAAAAAGAAGTTTCGAAACGAGGGAAGACAAACGAAGCGGGATTTTGGACGAGAAAAGATTGAAGAAATCGCAAAATAAAAGTAAGGGCAAGGGTGAAACACTAACATGTACATATAATTTGGGTAATTAAAGTATTTAATTAAATTGTATATTTGTAAGTAGTTTCCTATCGGAGTAACGTCAAAATTGAAGGTTCCTTTTGTATTAATTAATATTTAAAATTCCGGGCGTTCATTGTGCTTGTTCCCGCAGTTGCCTAGTTACATCAAGAGATTGTAAACAAAGACCCCATACCTCAGACATTGGCCGCATTCAGCAGACTTACCGGTGATTAACCGGTACTATATACCGCTCATTGTGTACTAAATGCATAAGAATAGTCACCGGTAAGTTTTGCTTATAATTTGTAGTGACATCATAACCTCTAGTCATAGCGTCTAGAGATCTAGGCCGTAGATACATGACAATTCTTTGACGCACTTACTTTATTTATTACACCCTCGTAACAGTACATTCTTTCTTCGGACATTCAATATCAATTGACAAAATCACAAAATTTAAATTTTGGTGTAAAACACTACTCTTAACCTGTCTGACACTTCGACACCGGTATGTAAACCAATATAAACAAACCGTACATAAAATGCGGTGGATGACATAGTTAAGGGTGACACTGATCGGTAAGTTACCGCTAGCATTCAATCGGATTTTCTCCACCGGTTAGTCACCGGTAAGTCTGCTGAATGCGGCCATTATGATTTAGGTTAAGATGCGAATTCACACTTACACAAAAATGTCATGATTTTTTAAACTCATGATTTATTTAAGTCAGCTGCGTTTCCACTGTAGGGCAAAATATATGTCATGAGCGAAAAAATTTCATGTTACATACCGGACATGAATACGTATATTCCCATCGTCAAACGTATAACCGACGGCTTATATGGTACAGCTCTTCAGCCTTCAAATTCTCATGGCTTCGATGCGTTTACCACGCCTTTTCCTCCCATGGCGTTTTTCCTGTTTTTCTTTGACTAGGAACCTATACTTCGCTGGCATATAATACCATTTTGTAAACCCGGATTTTCGTACCACCTGCCAATGATCCCACCTCTCGACTCTCCTAGCGAGTCTCTTGTCAATTTGATTCTCATCGTCACACCCATCACTGATCGTTACCTCAAGATACTCGAATTCATCGACTCATTGGAACCTACGTTGTCTGCCATCCGTTTTAATCTTCAGATCTTGCACTTGCATATCTCCCTTCACTTTCAACTCCAAATATATTCCATATACCCTCATTTATACGGGGGCGATACTTTTCTTCTATGGGCCCTAGTCCGCCCTAGTCTTATCAAAAGAAAAATCCAATTCCTTCCTCGACCTACTAATAATTCATCATCTCCATTTGGTATTAATTTCGCTGTCTCTTAGGATATTTTCCAGCAGTAGGTTGAATAACAATCTTACAGAATACTTACTGAAAAATTTCCATTTTCTATATAACAATGCTTGCAAAAAATATTAATTCAAGAAAAATCTCATTTGCTTAACATGGACCGTGCTTAGGGAATCGATTTAGTATATAGTTTAAAACCTGATGTATTTAAAAAAATTAAGTATCACAAACTAAACTACTTTATAATTATAATATGTGAACTCAACCTACAATTAGTACAAAAACCTGGCAAAAATGTCTTAAGCATCCTCATTTGGATGCATCTATAACACAATAAATTACTCGGCCGACTAACAATAACGTAAAATTCCTAATAGATAATTACATTAGGCATTAAAATGATAGGCATTATTATTACCAATTACGTATTTGCAATATAAAAATGATATGCCCCTTTTCTAAGCACGTTCTTACGAATTTCACGCTAATGCTTCCAGTATACTAACCAAAATGTTTTCCTTTTGTTACAGGTGAAGTAGGTAAAGAAATGTACATAGTGAATCGCGGTAGACTTCAAGTAGTAGCGGACAACGGCAGAACTGTTCTGGCAACGTTGAAAGCCGGCAGTTACTTTGGCGAAATCTCCATACTGAACATGGGAACGGCAGGTAAACACCTTGGTAAATATCGAGCAGGCAGGCCCATTGGTGGTTGAATATTCTTCATCAACCCCGCAAAGCATGTGGATTGGCTTTTATTTTCATCCCAAAACATATTTACACACACCTGGAATACTTTTAATACAGTACCCTAAGATAAAAACTATTACGTATGAATTTTAACTACAAAAGATAGGTGAAAAAAGAACACCATTTCTCCATTTAAAAAAAAATTCCCTAGTTTATTGGATATGAATACAATACAAGAGAGCCGAAATTGTATTCAGAACCATTGCGTTCTATCTGATTATGGTCGCAACAGCAAACCGATGTAGAACAAAGGCACGCAAAAGTTTTAAACGCCGCGACCAGATTATATTGCGCCAAATCTATCTGCTTAAAAATAGCAATTTGGTGGCCGGCCGACGAAATGTCGTATCTGGAAATAGGTATTTTACCTGTTAATGGAATTATTTCAGAGCAGATCATAGCAATCTTTAATTGAAAATGAATCGAACATAGTAAGTAACCTAAAATCAAAGCTTCATGAATTAAGTAATTTTTGTGTATTAAGACACACCAAAATGTTTGTTAATTGCATAGGTACACATTACTATGATGTGAGTGATCGATTCGTATGTTCACCATTTGTTCTTTCTTGCGATCTTACAAATATTCCGTAACTATTAGATCTATTAACGGCCATTCCTATTATATATGTTGTTTGTTATTCAGAAATTTTAATCACGGTTATTTGGTAGGTAGATTTACGCGTGAGGATATAAATTGTTCAATTATCTCAACCGATAAGTCAGGCATCTGTTCCTTTTGTAAAATAATAAAAGTCTAACCGGAGACAATCAATGAAAAGTTAAGGTATTTAGCAAAATTCAATATTTTTAGTAGTTTACTATCCGAGTAACGTCAACATTTAAAGTTTATTTTATATTAGGTAATTAATTTCCGGGCATTCATTTTGTTTGTTCCCGCGGCTCCCTAGTTACATCAATTGAATGTAAACAAACAACCCATACTTAAGACATTTTGATTTAGGTTAGAATCTGTCACTTTGACACGCGACATAAATAGTTAAAATGCAGTTCAAAGTTTTGTAGTTGTTTCCATATTTTATATTGGCGGCCATTCATTTATTTATTATTCAATGACTAACAGAATGAATCCAAAAAGCTCACAAATACATAAGTCTATGCAATATAGTATATACCTATTCTATAGTGACAAAACATTAAATTAAATTGTATTATCCCCAATACGATCGTAAATTCATTTTACTGTTTAATAACTAAATTATGTAATAGGGAAAAATTTTATGGTAGACTAAAAATGTAATAATCTAATAATTTTTTTTATTCTGTGTAAAATTCAAATTAAATATATAGAATTGCCAAGAAAGTGCATTCAGCTCTCTGACCACTAAGTTTCGATGACAATACAAATAATTCGTCGGAATTTACACTGGGAACACGAGAAGAAAACAGAGAAAGCAAATCATGGCAATCTATATTATTATTCAACATTTATAACCAAATTTCAATGGAGAAATTTTACGGCGAGATAACAGAGATGGTAAGCTTAATAATTTTAGTCGTTTTAAATACATGTGCAGATTTTTATCAATATCGAGCTTAAAAAGAATGTAATTAACAAATTTTCGTATACACCATTCTATTTATTCCGAATTGAAGATCGTGTATGGATTCCACATGATAGAGCAATATTCTAAGGTAGAACGAACTAAACTCTGCAACAAAGCAATCATTCCAATAACCTTAGCAAAGTCCCTCGTTTGACGTCGAATGAAACCACAAATCTTAAGAGCCTTAAAGTGAAATCGTCAATGTGTAAATTAAACTTTAAAGGGCCGTCAAAAGGTACTTCCAAACCTTTAATCTGGCAAACACGACCAAGTGGAATACCTTCGGGTGTGTAAGAGTGGTGTACAACACTTCTTTTTATTCTTAGTAAAGTTATTATTTCACTTTTGTTAACATTTAGTAGCATGTTATTGTCTTTACACGAAGTGGAAATAGTCTTAAAATCTAACTGAAGCTGCATAGAGTCCAATAAGGAAGAAATGGTGGCAAACAATCTTAAAGCAATCGCAAGGAGTAGAAATTTAGAATTATTTATACGATGTTTAATGGCGTTTACAAAAAAGTTAATAAAATTGGGTCTAAATGACTACCTTGAGGTACAGCGGACATTACAAAAATAAGATCAGATATGCTAGTAGCAATAACTAAAGCCAGGACCAATAATTACCTGTTTTGTTGTAAACCTTTAATTTCTATAAGAGCAATTGACGGTATTCTCGGTCGAAGGCTGAGGTCTGTGTAGATTAAGTCCACCCGTCAGGCATTCTCCATAGACTCCAAGATGATTCATAGAAGATTTCCCATTCTTCTCCCGTCATTATGCTTATCCCTTTTGGTAGGTGTCTATTATCTCTATTGTTCTATGATTTTGGGATCCATAACATTTTCCAACAGAATATTTGGAAGTTTTGCTGTTCTAAATATACACCCCAGCAAATAATTAATTATATTTTTCATATCTTTATTTTGGTACTTTCTTAGAATACTGGGCAGTAAATATTGCATTGCTCTAATTTTGAAGATACAATTATTCAACAAAATCCTATTTATAACTATCACCACGGACAAAATAACTATACCAGACTATCCACTAGATAGGGCGACTAGAATGATTTATAAGAATTCCACTGGATGTCGCCGCTATTCGCTCTAACACGTAAACCATAACAACGTAGTCCGAGTACAGTGCAATGTTGTCAGTTTCCGTAGTAACGTATTTTATGTAGATACACGATATAGCTACGAACCTTTAGTTCGAACTGCCTAGGCATTAAAAATGTGAAAAAATGCCTAAGCAGTAAAAAAACTTTAATACTTCATAAACGAAGTTGACTAGCGACTTGAAAATAATACCAAATGTAAAACAGAACACAATTATTATTTATTACAAATATATAAATATATACATTAGTGCAATTGTTAAGAACCAATGGCTTTCGTTCTACGACATTCATTTTAATAGTTTCCTTCAGTTTACTGTTAATAATTGTGCTTTGCTTGTAAATCTTAAAACTGCAACACTTGACTTACTACTGCTGGTTGTAAAAATCTTTTCACTTATGTTGGATTTGCTAGCCACTGATTCTTCAATGTGCCCTTCGGCCACACTCGTAGACCTAGTAAAAATTTTTAAAAAAACAGTATTTTTAATTGAAATATATATCTCTTGACAAAAAAAAATACTTCCAACCTAAATGCCTTTTAAGCATGGTGATATCTCCTCCAAAGTTACTACCAATGTTACTTAAGGAGAAGGATAAAACAAATAAGGATAAGATTTGGCAACTTTAAATACTCAGCTATTTCTGCAAGCATTTTTCCAAACTTATGGATACCAATATATTGTTTAGAGCTTATTCCCGCTGAATACTTGAAAAGGAATCTTGATGATTCCAAATTTGGGCGGCACGAATTGTACTTCAGATAAATTCGCAAATTATCTTTAAGCACAAACGGTCTATGTAATTTTCTATCTGGCAACGTAATCAACAATTTGTCTAGCAAATCGTGAATATCATCTAGTTTCGTCTAGTTCGTCGCGTGTGTATGCTCCTGCCAATCCAAATCTCAATGCCACCTAAAACAATATTATGGACGCGATTTTTTTTTTTTTAATTTACTATAAATCTTACCTTTTTATACAAGTAATCATAGTCACGGGCATTTTAGAGAAGCTTTTCAGTGTTATTTTGTTGTAAAACCTTAGATTTTTTTGGTTGATACCCTCTTGATTGGCGCTTTAAAAGAGCAACAAGCTTTTGATATTTAGACACAGCCATGTGATTGATGTTCAAAGTAGTCTTCAACGTTAAGTAAATGCTTCATAAAAAGGAAGATTTCATTTTCCTTGATAATTCTGTAAAATAAACCAGTAAAACTTCTTCCGAATACAGCTTGACGCTTTTCTTATCACAAGGAAATTTCTATATGCTTGTTGATAAACTTTGCGAGACTTCTCAGGCAGTAAATTCAATTCCACCATTTTTGTAGGTTCTCTAATTTCATCCAGTAATTCTTCCGCATTACTATAACTCATTTTTTAACTTTGTATTAGTTACTTATCACTTCTTATTCGTTAAACACCAGAGACACAAGTCTCACAAGAAATTGACAAAAATTAACGAAAAACAATAAATAAGCTTAATTCTACAGCAACGACTCTGTATAAGCCACCTTAATCTAATCGTATTTCCAGATTATTTTGCATATTGTCTCTTTAAAAACGTGAAACTTAAATGATTTGCGAAAAAATCATATGTTCAATTCGGCAACAAAGTTGACTTAATCCGTTGGGTGGGTTCAAAGCCTCGACTGCGTCTCAGTTTTGAAACTCCCAGCCGCGGCAACAAAGTAGCTGATTAAATAGCTACTTTGTTGCCTTATTAAACAAATGGCTATTACATAACATGTGTCAGATTTTCACATTGGCCTTAATTAAAAGTCATAATTGATACATTACAATATATTTAACAGAAATTTTCTAAAAAATTAAGTATATAAAAATATATTTAAAAAATATATAAATAGACCTATGAGATCACACAACACGTCTGATTGTATTAGCTTCAGGTAGTCCTTACGTACAGACAGCTGTTTCGAACTCA